>JAOPUH010000104.1:17848480-17859092 GCA_027123175.1 Urophycis cirrata | reverse complement strand
CCCCCCCCCCCCCCCCCCCCCCCCCCCCCCCCCCCCCCCCCCCCCCCCCCCCCCCCCCCCCCCCCCCCCCCGGCGCGAGTACCAATGCGAGAGTAAGCACATCTAGCAGTGCAAACTCATCAGAAGGCTGTGGTGCCAGATCTTTCAGATGCATACACGTGTGGTAGCAACCCTGAGGAACAACTAATACCCAAAAGCGATTGGTTAAGTGTATGGTTGCAACAAAAACAAATGACAACAGTAACCCTAGTGTTCACAATGAGTCCCAAGTCTTTTTACCTGTGCGTATCGTGGAAACGGAAGGAAGCGGACAGCATTGAGAGCAAGGCATGGGCGGCGGCATGGAAGCAATGGTGATGTAGATATCTCTGTTGTTCTCATCGCTCATCATCAGGTTCATCAGAACCGAGCTGGAACTCCGCGTACTTGCATGGATTGATGGACACACACACATTAAATAAGCCTTCATCCAGGTTCTACTGCTTTGTTTTCTAAAAACAAGCACAGGAAAAAAAAGGAATTCCCTTGTAAAGGGGATTATTATGTCTTACTTGAATCCAAAGATGACAATTTTGGAGCGGTCATTGGGCCACTCACAGACAGTTAGGTATAGATCACTGTAAATTTCTTCCCCTGCAAACAGTCGCACATGGTGGACCTGAAGGGGAAAACGTATGGTTGGAGCACATGAGAAATGTCTTCTAAAACAGATCCCATTAAGCTAGGCTGGGATGGCATGACTAGCATATGGGGAAAAAGGGGCGATTGAATAGAAATGTAATTGTCCCTATCTGATTCAACCAAAGTCCTTCATTCAGTTACATGTTTGGGGATAGGGGGCATGGTGGCACAGCACTTACCTGTTTGAGTCTGCTGTGGAGGTTGAACTCCCACCAGTAGAGATGGTAGGTGTAGAAAGAGAAGTCATCATCTTCCCCACAATCACTTGTGTAGGACAGAACATAGCGGCCACATTTTGTGAAGCCAAGAAAGATGTGACTGAAACCAAAAAGGGTAGTCAAGTATGAATTGAAAGCAAATCATAACCATCACTGCTATGGTTTAAGATGTGACACTTCAACAGTAGCCCTGGCACAGGTGCATGATGAGGGTCCACAACACATAAATAAAACACGCACAGACACACTTACCCTGCCCTGAGGAACTCCTCGCTGACTATGTTCTTTAAAGGGACACATACCCGAGGAGGTAGCTTCCGAAACAGGCGTTGAGAAAATTGACCTGACAGCTGGATAATAAAGTTAAACGGGAGAAAAGGCCGACATGTTGAACACAAATCACAATCAACAAAATCCTTACGTACGATGTGTTGCAAAATGCAGATACCGACATGATTATCTGTATATAAATATATTACTTTAGAAACAAAATTGTGAGCTAGTTTGACTTGAAATGAAATGCATAAGGTTATATGATCAATCATAATTTCAAATGCAAAGGGAGTTAAATTGACAAGGGCCCATGCTGTGGTCCTCATGTTTTTACTAGTTATGAGACGTGATGTTAAGACGATAGTGAGGCATTGCTGGTAGAGCTATAATGCTAACACCCTCCATTGGGATGTCTGTACCTAGCTAATTGCGACTGATAACTGTCTGAGACCGCATAGAATAAATAAAAAAGCAATACACATTAGAGTATGTTACTGTTGCCATCCTCCTTATTGTAAAGTTTGACGAGTAACCATAACAAGACTTAAAAACAAAGAAGCAAAATGTTTGCACCGAACAGCTAACTATTTAGCAAGCTAACACAGCTAGCTATTGCAAAGGCAAACTATCCATACCATGTAAAACAAAAACGTCTGACTTTGATTTTGCACCGTCAACTGTTAGAATGGGTGCATACCTTCCCACGAGTAAGCAGCTTGACAACATGGTCTTTATGTTTTCTTTGAGATTTCTGTTTGTTGTCCTTTTCTGATTTCGAGCTGGGCGCCATCTCCCATTGAACTGTTGTGGACAGTGCCTTGCCAATGGGTTCACTCTAAAAAAAAAGACCCCCCCCCCCCCCTTCAGTCGCCCAGAGGTACGCC
The DNA here is from genome assembly GCA_027123175.1 of Urophycis cirrata. Taxonomy (NCBI): domain Eukaryota; kingdom Metazoa; phylum Chordata; class Actinopteri; order Gadiformes; family Phycidae; genus Urophycis; species Urophycis cirrata. Next base: position 17,857,036 of record JAOPUH010000104.1, on the reverse strand, counting down.
AATCACACCCCGCAGCCACGGGACAATCTTTTTTTACAAACGTATTTATATACCTCGACTTGTATACAATACTTCTGAATAATTATGAGGTTTTAATTCATTCCAACATTCACACACACGTACAATAAAACAAAAAGCCACGTTGTATGTTTTTATTAAGTCTTTAAAAACAAGCAGTAAAAAATTAAAAATTCAGCATACAATGACATGACTTATTGCAACAAAAAATAAAAAGAAAGTTCTTCCAACTATAACGTTGTCACACAAAAAAAGAGAGTCATGGGTTTTGCAGAACTACACTCAAAAAGCGTTCTAGGATACAGTGGGTATCAACTTGAACACATTTTTCTGCCCAGTAGCATACACTGTATACAGACAGACACATGACCCTCTTCATGATAGCAATAGGAAGAAAAAAAAAAAAAAAAAAAAAAAAAAAAGCTTAACATTTTTTTCTGCAACTTAACAGTGGGAATGTTTGGATAAAAAAAACAAAACAAAAACAAAATAAAACTAGAAGTCTAAAAGCAAAAAGGTTGACATTTTAAACAAACATTAGTTTTGTAATACTGAAAGTACTGCTAAACAGGATTTCACCATCAGTAGAACAAAAAGTTTACTACAGTGTGACACGTTGTATATACAGATGCTGTTATGATGTGAGCACACAACAAATACATTTGCTTTGTCCTGCAATTGCATGTGGCTGGTAAGTTACTGGTGAGTGAAGAATTGAATACCATGGAGTTCATTAGTGCTTTGTTCAAATCATCATTAGTCTTCCCACATTCTCTTTCAGCTTATATTTTAACGTACCAAAAACAAAAAAAAGGAAAATATAAAAATGACCTCGGAAAAGGTCTCACAAAGCAAGCGTAAATGAGTCGCTCGACAGAAAAGGGAAAAATAAGTAATTAAAGGATGAACCGTGATCAAACAACCATAGTCCGGGTAGAGATAATTCACAGGGAGATGTCATCCAACCAGACGACCGGAGCACAAAACTTTACTGGGCCTGGAACATTACAACGACAGCGTTACCAATCAGCATTCAACAACCACTTTAAAACATATGATGGCGGTTTTAAAAAAAAAGAAAAGAATGAAATGCCAATGTGGCCCAAATACCTGTTGTCCCTGCTGTGGAGTGCCCGCCTGTCCAGGGGCTTGGCCTGGCTGCCCGTAGTACGCGGCCTGCTGTCGGTAGTACTCAGCCCAGGCCGCGCTGTAGTCCTGCTGGCCCCCGGCTGCAGCGGCGCCCCCTGGGGCTGGGGCCGCTGTGCCCGGAGCGGCGGCCGCGGCTGCCCCACCTCCCTGGGCTGAAGTCACACAGCAAACCGTTGGAGCGAGACCCACTTTTACAGATGAAGACACACTTACCGGGATGAAGACGGGTCGTTTCTGTGCCAAAGTCGTCATTGGGCGTCCCGGAGAGTTCCCTGGGTTAGTTTTATTTATTCGACTTTACGTTCGCCCCTCCCCATCGATTTGAGGTACGGTAGCCTCGCTTTTTGTTCATGCGAGTGGAACGCGCTTTTAAATCAGGTGCCAGTCACGTCTGAAAGATTTCCGAGGTGTTCTTAATAGTCGGCAATTGAAAAAAAAAAAGAAAAAAAAAAAGTGTAATTTGACCACAGGCATAATTTGCCACCGTTTTCTGTGCTGCGACTACAAGGCTGCGTGCGTTCATGCGTGGCTGACTGGTGAGCCTCCACGCAGACTACCTAGCGAGAAGCAGCTGAACATGTCTTCTAGACAAACTACAATCTTGTTGTTGTCATCGTCCTCGTTTCTGGCCCTGGTTTTAAATGAGAGGCAATTTGAAAACGTGTTTGAAGTCTTCTGGTGTCTTACCCTCAAATGAACAGGCGCTAGGCTAGTGCGACTCTGCAAGCCAATGGAAGCGGTTCACTGAAAGAAACAGCCCCTTCTTGGCACACAATGATGAATTTGAAATTAAACAAATCATCTGGAATGAGAGTGACTCATCTGCACCTGGGTAAGGCAGGGAATCAGATGCAGCGGCGGTGATCTTTAACCCAAAATGGATTTTAATGCCAAATATGAGCCGCTTTCGCTCGTGCATCATGTTTTGTAATGCAGGAGAAAGTGAGGGATCACTGCCGTGTTCCGATGCTCTCCATGGAGCCAACCACTTTAACGAGGCCCAGTCCCCCAGCTAGTTCCGGCAGTACACATCCCCACACTCACTCATGCCCATCTTCTTGTAGTACTCTTCCCAGGCCTTGGTGTAGTCCGGCTGGCCGCCGGGGGTCTGGGCCACCAGGCCCGGGTCCGCAGGTGCGGCTGCTGGGGCCCCGGGAGCCTGGCCTGGCATGGGGCCTCCGGGCTGCTGCTGGCCGTAGTACTGGGCGTAGTAGGCCGCCCACGCTGCGTTGGGGTCGGCTGACGCCTTGCCTGGACGGGAGGAGATGGGGAGCGCTGATGTCAGGACGAACGCAGACAATTCAACAGCAGGGTGAAGACAAAAAACACAAAATGACAGACGAGACTCACTGGGGTCATGTGGCGCTGGGGCCTGCCACTGCTGGTAGGCGTTACCCCAGCCCTGGGGCGCGTACTGGTGACCACCAGGGGGGGCACCACTGGAGCAGGGGAGAAGACGGGAACAAGTGAGTGATACATGATACACTTTTATTTTTTAAAAATACAAAAACGGTTCTGGAGTGCCACGGGACGCTTCATGTGTGGACTTACTGAGGGGGGCCAGCAGGGGGTCCAGCATTGTAAGGGTTGGGATTGTAGGGACCCATCGGGCCACCTGGGCCTCCTGGACCCGGACCCACAGGACACAGGGGACCCTAAGGAAACACAAGAGATCATTTAGAGGTGCTTGGGGATGCGTGTGAATCTAACAAATACATGACTGACGGGTCACCCCGTCACCTTCTCTGGGATACTGGGCAGACGTGAGATACGGAACACCTACCTCTATCTTATCTTCGATCAGCTGCTTCGCGTGGTCAATCTGTTGCGGAGACCCGCGGATGGTGAACAGTTTGAAATTGGGGTCTCCGTTCGGCGGCGGCTGACGCGAGATTTCCACAAACGCCCCCGTTTGCTGATTGATGGACTTGACGTTCTCGCCACCTCTGCCGATCACCAGGCCACACTTGTGCGCGGGAATAGAGAAGGTCATCTCTCCCCCCGGCGGGCCCCAGTTCCCCTGGCCCCGCCCCCTGCCACGCCCACCGGGCGGCATGCCAGACCCCGGCGGCCCCTGGGAAGGAGACGCAACACATTCTGGTCACGGCGGGAACCCCCTCAAGAGAACCACAGCAGTCAGTCCCCCCCCCCCCCGGTGCCACACTTACGCCCTGCCCCTCCTCGTCGCGGACGCGGATGCTCTGCAGCAGCTCGTTGATGATGGAGGCCGCGTGCTCGCAGCGGTCCGGCGGGCCCATGACGTGGGCGATTTTGTCAGGACTTGAGCCATCATCTATAAAACATACCAAAGCAATTAAAGACCGGGGGCAGTGTTGGCAAGCGACAATGAGTTTCATTTGCCATTGCCAATTGAAATGCAATTCATTGTGTTTCCTATCCAGCAAACATGTGCTTTAATAAATAACGAGGCCTCACGTTTGTGCATTTGGGCAGCTGTTGTGGAAAACTATTGCAAGAATGTGTTTTATGGCAAGCAAGTGAATGCACGTTCCTTTCAAACTTCTGATCAGCGATCACTCACCTGGTTTGAACTGTATCCTGACGCCAGCATCGTTCTGGATTTTCTTAATCATTTCTCCGTTTCGACCAATCACAACTCCCACAGAGTGACGGGGGACCGGCACCTGGAGAGTAAACTAACATTTCTGAGAATTGCAAACAAATCCTCATGCGTCCAGATCGAATGGAACTCAAGAAATCCATTTCCTCACGCAAAAAGTTGCATTAGATGGGTCCTAAATGACCCAGGAAGCCTGGGGTCCACAGAGTACGCCCTATGGAGAGTCTAAGCGGTCTGCATGCGTCAATACAAACTATACTTACTTCTATGCCTCCACCGCCGCCGCCTCCACCGCCTCCGCCACCACCACCACCTCCTCCCATCCTGGACCCATACTCATTTCTCTCTCCGAAGCCAGCATGGTCACGCTCACGAAGAATCTCATTGACCAGCTCTATTGCTTGCTAGATTCACACAAACAAACAAACAATTATTGGAGATGAAAGGCTAAAAGCATACATCAAAATGGAAATCCTAATGCAAAATATCTTAAGCAGAGAACGCCTTGTTAAAGTGTGTGATAGTTATGGTAATTCTGTGGGCCATCAGAGCTATTCAGGAAAATGCCATTTACATCAGGCAGACAATTTGCATCCTCATCTAAACCAATCTGCGAGGTGTGTTTCGGCCCTGGGTGCAAGTTACCTCCACTTTGTAGGGATCCCCAATAATACGCAGGGGTTTGTCCATGTTCGGTGGTTGAGAAGCATCTTGAATCAGAATCATCTTCACTCCAGCCCGCTCCTGGGACAACCACAGACGAGTTTTTGGTTAACAGCAGATTCAAACATTCCTTTATTGGCTGAAGGTGCCCCATGTCAGTGTTTCTCAGCCTTTTATGTGCCACGGCATTTTGCAGCACACCACCAACCAAAAATGTTAGAAAGTCACACTCTAGCCCAACACAGCATATCGATGACAATATAGTTTCTCCATGTATTTTCATTCATTTTGTCACTAGATTACAGCACAGACACTCGACAACGGCATATCATTTGCTGATATTAATACACGTTAATAAAAAAAAAAATTGTTTTGAGACTAAATAAGTGAAATTGGATAATTTCTCAACGCCACACCAGACAACCTCTCACGGCAAAGGGGTTGAAAATCACTGCCCCATGTGACCCACCTGGAGCTGTTTTATGGTCTCCCCTCCTTTGCCAATAATCAGACCAGCCTTGCCAGCAGGGATGATCATCTCCTGCATGGAGCCCCCCTGCCCCCCGTTGGAGGAGGACTCGTGGAAGGACGGCGGAGTTCCGCGGCCCCTGGACACGATCTCATCCAGAAACATCTTCGCTTTCCTGTGGGAATAAATGGTTATAAGAAAAAAAAAAAAATAGCGAAGGCGTTTGGGTGTCAATCCCATGAATATCGGGACGCGCGGAATCCGACAGGAGCGGCAGCACACGCGCGTGTGTGTGTGGACAGCGACTCACTGTATGGCATCCGCGGGTCCAGTGAGTGAAACACTTCGTTCTGGGAGTCCGCCGCTGTCTGGAAAGAGGGAAAGCGCATTGGATTTGTGATTAACTAAACATCTCCCAACAACCATTTATAATTAAATCATTAATTAAAAAAATAAAAACCGGCACATCACTCACCAGGTGCAATTTGAACCTTGCAGCCAGAGTCCTGTTGGATCTTATTAATCTGCTCTCCCCCTCGGCCGATCACTGTCAGACACACCATCAAGTGCTCATTAGCAAAACAAACACCACAAGCAGGAGAAAGACGGCAGAGGCTGGAGCCCGATGGGGGGGGGGGGGGGTACTCACCGAGGCCGACCATGCTGTCCGGCACCCGGTACTCCTCAGTCAGGGTGGAGGGCCTTGCGCTGGTTGTGTTGAACACCCATGTTAAATTGTGAATATAAATACATTTTCAAAAAGCCAAGCTAAGCAGTGGCAGATAAGATAAGATAAGAAAGGGAGGCTTTTGTTTCTGAGAATGGAGCTCCACTAGTTGTTAGAAACGTTAATGTCCCCCGATTTCAAACCAGATGAATGAAGCTCATGCCAATACTGACTGTAGTGCTAATAAAGAATGTAGTTATCCCGCAGATTCAAAATAGATCCCATGAATCCTGACAACGGAGGAAAGACTCGTTTCTGATATGAGTAACACTGTTACACAAAAACCCTTTGACAAAAAAGCCAGTAAACCATACCTCTGTTGTGAGAGAGCAGCCAGTTGAGCTCCAATGGCTGAGGAGAGAAAGAATATTTGTCAGAAACAGCCAGAACGAGGCAGAAGTGAGTGTATGGCAGGGGTGTGCATGTTCAACCTACACAATGCAGAATCCCGGTCACCCTGGGAAGCCATCTTTTTAGCATCCGGTTGATCTGAAGAAACAATGCAAAAACGTTTTTAGCAAAAGTGTCTGAGGACACTCAGAAGTACTGTTCTGAACGCCATTTTGACCTCTGACCTGCGTCTTCTAGCGATCGTTTCTGTGCTGGGAAAGCATAGTTCTCAGCACCACCGTTGTTGCTCATTGGTGGGACACCATCTCCACCAATTTTTGCTGCAATCTGCGAACCAGAGGAAAAGATTCATCAAACAAGATGTTGTTTCCTACTGCTTTCCAGCAAAATTAGGAAAGATTGTAAGCCCTATAGATCAGTCGCAGTGCAAAACAATCATCAGTAGTCGATTTGTTTTAAATCTTGGCTACCACTTTAAATTACCCTGAACATCTGCAGATCTCCAGTGAGTTGTTGAATAAGCCAATTCTAGTTTTGACAATACATACAATGTTACACATTTGTAGTTTGACGATCTCAAAAATACAAAAGACAATTATTCGTTCATTATACTGAAAGGGTTTTATGTGTATCCCCATACTCCTCAAATCTATACTCTGAGAACATACGGCCCAGTAGACCATTTAAAAAATATAATTAGGTTTCGGCCAACCGCAACACGTGTTCTACTCATGAAAAAAAACATTTGCACCATTGTAATCCTGGAGCAAGGTGATCTTACAATACAACTTAGAAACAAAGAAAAGGGCCTAAGTTAACCTTAACAAACAGTTTATCCGTTATTGAACCCATCCTATTCGTCTGTTTCACATTAACTGCACATATTAGGTACTACAATATTTCAACGTTTGTACGGCAGAATGAGCCTCACGTTGGAATAGCGCTAATTCTTGTCTCCTAGGGCAACCCGAACATCCACATTCAATCCGGTGCCCTAGTCCTCGTGGTGACACCAAACGGTACACACAGCGCCTACAGTGCCCATTTCACCCTACACGGGTTAATTATACAATACATAATTGATTGTGAAACGAAGTAGGCGACGTTCATTTAATGAATTGCCAAAATCACCAAAACTAGCTGCCAAGCTAGCTTAGCTAGCTAGGTCATGTTAATGGTGAACTTGCTTGCTAACGCTGCTAACAGGCGGCCAGGCGTGCTAACTGGCTTGCTTGCGGTGTACACACTAGCGACCACCGCGACTGGCATAGGAATCGTTACTCAAGGCAGATCGTCAATCTAACTGTAGAATATTTACCTGTCTTGCTCGTTGAACAGCATCTGCAAAAGCATCGTTTTTAATTCCAGCACCGGCCCCGTTTGTTGGCAAAGCCCCGTATCCAGACATGCTAATCGCGAAAGACGAACAAGCAAGCTAACTTGGGGCCGGGTCGAGTTGCGCAGAAGCGGGAAGACAAGAAGCAGAGGGAAGGTGGGGGCGGGAGTCCATAAAATAACCAACCACTGCTTCCGAGTGAGAAATAACAATGAACCAACACGCCTGCACGTCCGTGATTTAGAGAAGCTTTTGATTGACGGTTAAAGTCCAGCATATTAACGAATCGGCTGCTTTTTCCGCTTTCCAATCAACTCTAGATTTTCGGATTTGCGTTGTTGGAAGCGATTGTCAATTATGTTGGTGACGGCCGCTGTTCGTGGTCTTCCTTACAGCAGAATACTATAAAAAGTAGCCTATACATTTGTATATTTACGAAACATTAGAGATCCCAAAGAAAATGAAACACAGAGTTGGAAAAAATACTTTTATTTGGTTGCAACAAACCACATCTGATAACAAATATTCCCGATTTCCGTGGCAACAATTAAGTGTTGATTAATTCCCGAAAAAACCGGCCAATATCAATCATGTGTCTGGCCATATGTTACTTAAATCGTGTCTCACCTACGAATTGGAGACACATTATTCAGTCTCTTTGCAAACATTCAATTTTTAATCAGGGTATGTATGGCTGTATAAATAAGTACCATCATATAACAAAAAGGCCTATCATGGATACCTTAATTAAATAAAGTAGAGCCTTTACAAAACAGCAAGCAACCATTTCTATGTTTTGGTCGTTTTCATTATTCAGTAATTGTTGTTCGAAGGTCACGCTCGAAACAATCCATTTGCAGGTTGAAGTAGTTTTAGGCACTCGAACACCTGTCATTTTAGATGAACCCATTTTCTATGCACCACCTAGAGTTGAATGGGAGGAAATTACTGCGATGATCCTCGTGTCACATCATTGTCATTTGCTCTTAGGCCATAAAGATAATAGCTGTAATTAGTTCTCAAGCAAGTTTGAACAACGTCTCAGGCAGGGGAACAGGATAGTCCTCGTCGCATGAATAACATCCATCTGCATGCATACAAAATTGCATTCAAAATAAGGAATGTATAGCTTTGAGTATGTAACACCCCACAGCAAGAACAAGTTTGGATGAGGTTAAGAAATTGTTTAGTGCAACAATATACACTGCTTTGGAGACTTGTGTGTATACACACACACACACACACACACACACATTACATAT
>JAOPUH010000104.1:17821812-17839871 GCA_027123175.1 Urophycis cirrata | reverse complement strand
CACACACACACACACACACACACACACACACACACACACACACACACACACACACACACACACACACACTCTCCTCTGTTACCTTGGCAATAAGGTAGTGTTGTTTGGCCAGCTCCGTGTCGCCGCCCTGCTTGGCATGAATGGCAGCTATCTTGTACTCCCTCTGTCTGGACAACACAGCCTGTTTGACCTCTGGAAGAGATGCATTGGATATTGGATATATTAACTAAACAATCCAGATAGCCAAAAACAAACATAAAACAAAGTATAAAGAAAATGTATTCTACTTCATGATTGTATGGGATTTAACGTCATTATTAAAAAATGTGTGTATTTATGTATGTATACATACATGTGAATGTCCATGTACCTGAATGCTGTGCATCTGGCCTACAAGGAGTGAGGGGGGAGATTGCTGGGGTGTCAGGTGTTATGGCAGCTGAAGACGTCTTTGGTGGGGTGAGAAAGTGAGGCTTAGCATTTGGAATGACAGGCGGGGCTTCCCTCAGCGGTTTCTGATTGGTTGGTGGGGAAGGCATGAGGTTTGGCGTTGGCTGTTGCCGCTCCTTGATTGGCTCAGGCTCAACAGGCGGGACATTGGGCTTTCCACCTGTGGCAACAGGCGGTGGGAAATCTTCCTCTTTGATTGGTTTCCCTTTTTTGACGGACGCCAACATTGATTGTAGAGTCTAAACACGAACCATAAGAAAATATCCATGAACAGAGTTTAATAACAAACTCGACATTCATCGATCCATCTCATGTATGGCACATTTCACATCTTATTTTCACTCTTCTAGTTTACCTTAAGTCCGCGGTCATAGCGTCGAACCTTAGTGGACTCCCCTGCAGCCTTTGCATTGGCAATGGCCGTCTGATACATGTCAATACGTTCTAGAAGGCGGGACTCTGGCCCACTCGCACCGCTAGGAGCAGGAGGAGCAGGGCTTGGCTTTGGGGTGGTTACAATGGTGGCAGGAGGTGCAGGTTTGGGAGCCTCCTCCTCCTCCAACACCTCATTCAGTTCTGCCTAGTGATGCAGGTCAACGCACATGAACAGGGAGTAAAGAAAAGGAGAAAAGCTGTTCAACTTCTTGCATGATTCCTTTGATTTCACACAGTGAACCACAGAGGCATGGTCGGCTACCAGCAAGTCTTCATCGTCCAAATCCTCGTCTCCCAAGTCTTCATCATCCAGATCTTTCATGCACAAGGCTGCCATTCGCTCAATTTCGGCCATAGGAACAGGAGCTAGAAATGTAAACAAAGAGTCTCTGGTTGATTTCAATTCAATATAAATAGAATTATTTATATATATTATCGTTATATCTATGTGTATTGCTCAACTTGATGATTGGGCAAGCAGGAAATATTATGTATTATTTCATAGTAGGATCATATGTAAAATAATGCATAAAAATCATGATCCTGATAGTATAAAAATGGCCTAGGTTGGTTGAAGAACATTTTTGACTCACCTTTGCCTCCATTCTTTTTTGTTGTTGATTTACCCCCTCCGTCTCCCATTAGTGCCAGAAGCTCTGCTTCCAGCTCTTCCTCGTTTCCTCCATCCTCCATCCCTACTTCCGGGGTCAAGTCAAGGAGTAGCCCCATCTGTGTAACAGAGAAGGAATGTAACACTTTGTTATAGCTGTTTTGAATCAAACTACTCCAAGAAAATCACCAGCAACATCTATATATCGATGGTATACAAGCCGGTATATGAGCCGGTATACAAGCCGGTATATGCTTTACCTGTTTTGCACGGGCAGCCCCTTGACCCCGCGGAGGGGGATTCCGACTGCGACTCATTGACTACTGTTTATGTTTACTATAAGTTACACCACCTGAGCGGGTTGACAGAGAGTAGATGTCTTTAATGAATAGGTCCTGCGTTTCACACATATAATGTAGCGTTATAAACGTTGTGCTATTATCACTATGACTATGGCGTCACAACTGTTACCAAGTTAAATACGGTATGTTCCTTAGCAGATAATGCTAATCGAAAAACATGTCTACAGTTATCAATTGAAGCTAACCATTACCTTAGCACAAGCTTTGCCGGAATATTAATGTAGTCAAAGAGTTAGTATTTTGAACGTTAGCGTATAGTATATTTTTTTACAAGAGAAAACAACGAGAACCTAATTCTAATATCAAGCTGTCAAAACAATCCGTGGAATTTACTTCCTACTTTGCATCTCCATGGCAACGTCAACCCTGCTTTACGGCTGTAGTTAAATACTCACCTGACGTAAAAACGGAATAAAAAAATACTGCAACATAGCTGGGACCGAACGTATTTTAAATGTACTTTCAGCATCTTGCATGTTTTATGCTTTTGGTCGTTTGACATAAACCGCGGCTTTATATTTAAATTGGTAGAATTATCATCATACATGCCTTCGTTTGAGTCTTTTCCAAAGTATTGTTGATCACGTTTTCAAACTTTCAAACAGACTTAATATAACCGTTTCAAAGCCAACTGGTAAGCTAGTGTAACGCGAAAATTAAAACCATACGACACAACCCATGGACACGTGGAAATAGAATACAAATAAATAATAAATGCATCGAATTGATCTTTGATATCCATATCAGCGCTCTTTGTTTTTAAAAAGCGAAGATGGGAAAAGGAACAACTAAAAACACCTCCAACCTTGGTAAAAGTGCACCACCCTTGCTATGCTGTTTAGCTAATCCTAGTAGGCCTATTAATCAAGGATGATACGTTTTTGTAATTTGTCTACGCTGTTGACACGGTTTAATTTTACATACCATATACCATTTACGAAATCTAAAACAATTTACATGAGATAGATCTGCAAATATTTTTTAATTTCAATGAACTGGCATTGTTTCTTCAAGGTTTGGTTCAACCCCAGCAGAGGTCACTACGGTCCAGGAAGAGGGAATTCCCAGAAGAGAGAATCGGCCAGTTCAGTAATAACCACACAAAACATAATCCACAGGTACTCAAGATTCTGGGAAATATGACTCCATAAATATATATGTTATATTGTAATCCAGGCCACTATGTGTATTTTCAATTAGGACACTGGGGCAAACAGTTCAACTTCTGCTGCCCTACCACCATGTTGTTCCCAGCCTACTCAGGATACTCCCAAATTGTCAGGTCAACAGGGGCAAACAAAAGAACAAGCAACAGGTTCAGTGCAAATCGTCATTGCTCCAAAAAGCTGTTTGGCAGCAAGTGCTTGCGCAGAACCTGTAATGGAAAAAGCAATGCAAGAGACTGATAGGGAAAAATCAGTGCTTACAAGTCACATCGAAGCCGGTGTGCTTGAAACCCTCAAAACATCACAGTGGAGCAAGTATCACCAGAACAAAGGCGAAGAAGCCATGGGAATACAGGCACACAGCAGGTCCTCTCCTACTACTCCCATGGACCAATGTGGGTCTGCCTTTGTGGCAGGGGAGGTTGAAGATGTTGAAGGTTGTTTATCTCTCTGCCACACAGGGCAGTTAAAAGAGGAACATGGCGGGAATAAAACGCAGAGTGACAAATGCAGCCACCAGAATTCCGATCCTGTGTGCAAAGAGGACGACTTCAGCAGTGAGCCAGTGGGAGTGATGCAATCAAAAAGGAGGAAAAGGATGGGCATGTGTGGCCTCACAGGGAAGGAGAGGAGTCACTTTTTACAAACACAAAAGCGTGAAAAAGAAAAACAACATAGAGAGGCAGAGGAGAAGAGAGTTGAGGATGGCTCCACTGAAGACGGCAACATGGAACTGAATGAAGGAAAACAAAGCAGTCATGATGAGTCTAATTTAGTGGCAGGAGGGAATTTAGTGTTCAGTTCACCCTCGGCCCAACCCAACCCATTAGGACCTTTCACGAAGCAGAGACAGCTGGAGGAGGAACCATTGCCACCCATTTCTGAAGCAGTGGACAGGTGAGGGTGTGCTGTTGATCAATTCTTCTCCGATACATTCCTGAGTGGATAAATTAATTGGGCCTGTAAATGCAACACAATCCATCTAACAGTTTTTTCATCCTTTTGTAGCTCAGGGACTGGGGTCCACACTTCTGTAACAGAAACTGAGGAGTGCAGCGTTGCATGGAACCCAATTGATCAAGCTCCAGTCTGCTCTGAGTTGAGGACTGACAACCTGACAAGTCTCAGTAAAGACTGCGAACAAAGGCCACTCAGTGACATAGATGTCAGTTTCCCAACTGAGAGTTCAGGAAGTAAAGATGAAGCTGAAAAAACTGAGAATCTGATGGAAGATGTGGAAGGCACATTTGAAGAGCCACACCATTTCCCCACCACAGTTCCTGCCCCTAGCATTTTACAGAACGTACTAATAGAGAGTGACCATGATCACAGAGAGGAAGACCAGACCTCCCAGCAGCCAATGGACAGCTTCATCAGAACAGTGGGCCATTCTGAGATGGTAGAGATGGATCCGTTCAGGCATGGGGCACAGCCCAGTCATTCATTTATAGACCCTGGACTAGGAGGGTCAGAAAATATTGGCGAGCAGCCTGGCGCTGATGCAGCAGCACCTAGTGGTGCAGATGAGAATGGCAATGTGAGTTTAGGGACAAAAAAAACATTAGTTTGGGTTAAATCTGTTGACAAATGATTTACAACAAAACTAACATCTAAATAGTAGCTTTTTGCTTAAGCGTTATTCTGCTCGTTTCAGAGTGGACTTTGTGAAGATGAAGGTACCGTCCCGTCCCTTGTGGCCACCCAACAACCCCTGGACACGGCCACACCCGACCCGTTTGGATTTGGATCCTTCGACTACATCTCTGACTCTCAGCTACACACCATCAATCTAATGTAAGGAAAGTCACTCATCCGATTGCATAAGCAAGCATCAGGATACTGTTAAGGTCAATAGATCTTCCTTTGGGAGATAATGGAGCTTTATGTCTGCTTGAAGTTTGGCTGCTTTGGGCATCATCGCTGTGCAAATGTGATCAGCAATTGATAGGTTGTTTCGAGGATGAACATAGAATGAAGGTAAAGAAATAACTGATAAGGATGCCAGGTGTGGGCTGAGGTTGAGGACTGGTAGCAGTTATGAAAATCAATAAGAAAGTGTAGGAAAAAAAATTGTGAATTGAATTCATCCTGCATTGCTTATCCCCCAATGCAATGTCCAGTGAGGAGCAGGGAGGCCTCATAAGGGAAGATGGACGCCTGTGTTCATCAAACTGCCATGAAGACGCAACAGACCTGGTCCGTGGGCTGATCAGGGAACTCTCCTCACTAAAGTTAGTTAACCATGCAACATGTCGGTCATGTACCATGTCTGCCCCCCCCGCACTTTGTGCGACCCATGTCTCCCCAAAAACACACTACAGTCAAAAAGTAACTTGTCTCAATGCTTTCTTCCAGTCGGCTTGTGATGGCAACGCAGCGAAAGGTTGAAAACCTACGCCGTGGCAACAGGGGTCCCAAGGCCTATTAGAGACCCACACATGTTATGGCTCTTAATAATTACATTAAGTGCCTTTTTGTATTCATACTTTACATCAGAATGTTTTTGTTCACATTTCCCGTTTTTTTCTCAAAATTGTGTTCACTTGTTAGGGGACAAACACTCAAGAGATAGTCATGCAAGTTATTTATAGACTTAACATTGATGAACCACACCGCCACAAACAATGCTTGTATTCAAGTGGCTATTTCAAGAAAGAACACGTTTGTTTAACATCGTAAATCAAGTAAAAACAACGACAACATTCAAATATTAAAAAATGTAAAAAGATACATGTTGGTGAATGCATATGGAAAGTGTCATTTGCAGTAGTCGCGTTAAAATGTGTAAATGATTACACACAATTCCAGGTAACAGGGCACCAGTTCCACACCAAGCAGACCAAGTACGCTGACAAGACAGAGGCTACACGCTAGATCGATTTTCAAACAGTTGGTACACAGCAAACGGGCATGCAAAGAACTAAATAAAATACTCGTAAACATAGGCCTACATCAAAAACAAGTCAACCAAACAACAAAAAAACGATTATATTATAAAATGGAACTTAAGCTGACGACTATAGTCCCAGTCCAAACACAATCCGCGTTTTTAACGTCTTGGCTTGGCGTATACGGAGCTGTACGCGTTATCTACTTTGGGGCAGAAGCGCTTGGTGTGAGCTTGTGCCCCGGTGGCTCCACACAGTGGACAGGTGTACATCTGTAGATAGGGACACATGACTTCACCGGCCTGATTCTTCAACCAGTGTGAACTGAAAACCGCTTCCGATTCTCCGTTGTGTTTGCAGAAACTGCAACACCTGCGTTCCGACGGCGATGACATATACGGGCCCCTCACGGCAGCCCTTCTTTCTCTCTCTCTGCCGGTTGGTCTCGGTGTGGATAACGTTTCCACATTACGTTGTGCATTTGCAGGGAAGGGAGAGGAAGCGCCTTTTCTATGCTTAAACTCCAGGGAAGTCGAAGATCCCACAGGACGATTGTCAACATCAAAAACTTGGCTCGCTTTAATATCGCCATTGCACATTTCATTATGCGCAGACGGGATATCTCGAGTTTGTAACGTTGAGTCGATGGACAACGAGGGCTCCTCGGCTATGTCTCTCGTTATAATATCCCTCATTGTGTCTGCAAGTCCCATGTAGTCTCGCCAGACCTGAAAACTTTTGCCATCCGATTCCATTAAGCTCGGCAAATGGAGAAGGAGTCCCCAAAACGTCATTCTATTGTAGTGCCGCTCGCTAGAATTTTTGCCCGTTTCTTCAAATCACTTACTGTTGGCATGTACGGATACATTGAAACACTTGTTGCAATAAACAAAAAAAAACATGCTTAAAAGTACAGTTGATTGATAATTGGCTGCAAGCGGTTGCGAACGTCGCCAGGAACCAATCATATGAGGTCAGGCATCAGCCGTGCCGAGGTGGCCGTCCTGTCGTGTTAACTGGAAATACAATCACGTGTTTACATGAACAAATTGCATTTAAATAGTCTACTAAAAACAAACTTGTTTTAACACAACGTCTGCGTTAAGAAGGTGCGCGATAAGAGTTTTGCATTGCAACCTTCGGCTACTCGGCCTATAGATTGCTTACATTTGGTTGCACTTCAACGATTGCCATATCGTTTAGTTGTTACAATTGTAATGGCGACTAGCGACTAATCAGGAAGATGTTATTTTTGCAACATTTTGACACATTTAAAACACTTTCGACAATGGCTTAGATCAAATTCTCAATCTGTAAAACATGCATCTGGCGTTTATGAAAACGTTGCAGAGAAAACATTTTGATCAAGCTTTTAAGATCAATAAGATAGTAGGTCTTGCCAAAAATTAGAGCCAAAATGTCTTTATTAAAAACAATTAAAAATGACAAACTATTAGCTTTCCCATCAAAAACTCACAGGTGGTGTTAAAATGACCAATCGAGGCGTTGACATGGCGTATGCTGTACGCGCTCCAGGTTGCTCTCTGACTGACAGTCGCCCTCGCTGCCGGCAGTGAAGATGAACAGGAGTCATTAGAGCCACAGTCTTTCACAAGTACAAGGCCAAGCACTCGCCCTCAACCACCACCGTGATCAACATGTATACTCATATACTGTATATTAGCAAGTCACATTGTGTACCAGCCACTCTTGTCATGATAGTGTTTCAGAGAACAAGCTATGTCTCCAATGTAAGGGTGGTTTGGTTACAATAATCTGTAGACTACAATATTATTCCTCCAAACAACACGATTTCCAATTCCTGCTTTAAAAAAGGTTATTCTGCATGTTGTTTCTTTTTTATTTGTTTTACAATTTTTTTTTAAAATATTTTTTGTAATTGACACAGCATGCTCGCTCACCTCAAAGTGTAGGGGAGGTTGAGGGCACAGTACAGAGCTGGAGTGCTCGGGGTTCGAACACTGACTCCTAATCCATGTCCGGGACTAGATCCGGCCTTAACAGAGCTTGTCGACTCTGTAGATGATGGACTGGCAGGATGACTGCTGAAAAGGCTCAGGGGTTCCAAACCAGAGAAATCTGAGAGAGAAAGAGAGAGACACACACACTCAGCAAAGTACAGTGTTTTCAGTTCAGTTCAGTTTGTAGCGTGTTCACCCGATGCTCACCTAACCCTGTGGTCCCTCTCTTGATGCCGCTGTGCGAAACCTTAAAAAACAGCGAGTCACCCAGAAATTGCTGCTTCAGTAGGGAGGCTTTCTCCTGCTCAAAGTCACGTTGCTGGTAACAACAAAACAACAAAAAACAAATAGGCAGATATGAAAGGATATTGTACTTGGATAGTGTTTGAATCCCAGCCAAAAATAAATAAATTAATTAAAAAAAGTACATATTTGGTTCGACCCCCAATCTCTGCATCTGCAGTCTGACCTGTGAAAATCACCCAACCCTAATCAAACCCAAGGCTGAAATCTAGACCAATGTTGTATACACTATACTCACCATTATTATTTTTAATTATTATGTAGGGCTTTTAGCAGACGATTTTGCCCAAAGTGACATACAATCAGCACATTTGTCATACATTTGTGGGATTCAACATGTGGAGGTGGGGATCGAACTGCCACCCCTCCGGTTAGTGGACGACCCGCTCTACTCCACTGAGCTACTGCCGCCCACACTAAACACGTGATGGTCATGGGCCATCTTAGCCCATCACTTGGTTATTGAAGTGAACCACGAGGTTGCTATGCATCCCACTCAGAACCACGGCTGGGCTACTTGCCTGAAGGCTCAGGCGGATGGCCGCGTCGGTGAAGCGCCGTCTCTCCCTTTCAAAGGTTTGCCTCTGATGACGGAGCTCCGCCCACTGAGCCTGAAGCCGATCCCACTCCTCCAGGAAGTAGGAGTCAGACAGGTCAGAGGGAACAGGCGAGAATAGGCTATCCTGGAAATGAGGGAAGACATAATCACAGAGACTGCATTGTCATTACACAGATGGTGTTTGCTTGTGGGTGGGGGGTTGATAGTTTTGGGGCACACTTGACTGGAAGTACCTGCAGTAGCTGCTGCTGTAATTTCACCAAGTGTCGACTCTCCTCTAGTTCAGTCTCTAGCTGAGCCAACTTGTCCTGGTCGGTACCCACAGCAGAGTGGCCTTTGCACAGAGGAAAGGAATGAGTGCTGACTCATACACTGATCATTGGGTTTGGGACTGGTAACTCCACGTGACCAAAAGGTCTGTAGTATACTCCCTTACTAGGACATATAAAATCACCCAACACATGTCTTCACAGAGCAGACTTTCAATTAATCTAAAGTCTGATGGCAGACGACAATTAAAATCCCCTTCTAAAAGCTTCAGGCTCTGTGCCGTCTCCTCAGAAGTTCTGCTATGATACATACAATACAACTTCTCAGGCCGGCTTGCCGAAACAAGCACTTCCGAGCAAGTCAGGGGCGTATCTTCAAGGACTCGTTCTGAACCCAGAAAGTAGGGAGGGACTGTTGGGTAACGGCATGGTTTAGGTCAATGGTAAGGTAAAGGGGCATTTAGCAGACGCTTTTGTCCAAAGCGACTTACACTCAATACATTTGTTGGGTTCGACATGTGGACAGTTGGAGGAGGGGGATCGAACCGCCGACCCTATGGTTAGTGGACGACTCGCTCCATCCACCTGCTCTACCCACTGAGCTACTGCCGCCCCAAATCTTCTCTGGGGTTTGGACATGTTTTCCACACTAAACACATCCTTGGGCCTTTACCTTCAAAAAGGAAACGTCCTAATCTTCTCTGCACCTTCAGCCAGCTCTGTACGACACCGCCAGTCACATGGTCACCCAGGTCAGCCTCTGCTTGAACAAGCTGGCTCAAGTGGCTGCCAATGGCCTCCTGCTGATCCAGGTCACGTAGAGTCTTTGGAATATACAACAGTAATGAACTCCAATGCGCTCATCTTGTTTGAGAAACTGATGAGTCTAGTGCTTCCAAGGGGCGATTCTAGGTTCTGACTTTGGGCGGGGGCTCAGCCCAGAGCAAGCCACAGGGCTTCATCATTATGTTTTTTTATTTGATGGCACAGAGATCCGGGGCTATTCCCAAAAGAGGGGGTATAGCCTCGAATGCCCAGGTCTAACGATGCGCCTGGTGCTTCCCCAAGCACCGCTTGGCCCTTGATCCTATTTTTTAGGCTTGACAATTCTTGCCATCCCATTTTTGTGATCCTCAACTCCTTAAATTATTCTGCAGCTACTACTGACACACTCAAATCTCTACTATAATTAATATCAATGCTCCAGTGAATGTATGCGCATCACACCACTTCACTCATGGCTATGAATCATTATTATATGGAGGACATTCAAACCTTTTTTGGATTAACCCAACCCCATCAGACCACAAAGATGTATTGCTTAGGCTATAAGTCACCGGATTGATGACCGGTCTGATGGCCACATTTGACCCGTGACATGACAGCTCAGAGGTGATATACTTGCTCCATGTTGACTCTGAGGGCGTGTAGTAGGGTGGTTGTGCCGTGCCGCAGCTTCATAGCCTCCCGGAGCTCAGCCTCCCTGCGCTCCAGCATCACTCCAAGCGCCGCCTCTTCGTGTCTGTTCAGGCAGAGAAGTGGCGGGATCAACAAATGTACAGGAGTGAGTGACACAAGTGAAATTGAAGGGAGGGGTTGTTTCGCCACATACCGAGTGGTAATCCTGGATGATTTGTTTTCCTCCTCCGTTTTTACTCTGCTTCCTGGAACAAGGTTCAACACCTCAATGGCTAAAATGTAGCAGGGACAAAAGAAGCATGGGGGAAAATAAAATGCGTGATGGTTGAAAAAAAAAAAAAGAAGCATTAAATAAATATTTCCTGTCGTGTAGAGGAAGCTTGTTTATAAAGTTGGAGCCTCACAAGGTCCTTTCTCTCTGAGCCAGTTGGGGTGAAGGCGTTCCTTCAGTCTGTTGCCGAGTTTCTCGCTTCGCCTCAACTCCGCCTCCTGCTGGGCACAGCGCACCTGCAAACGACTGCGAAAAGATGCGGTTTTGTAAAAATGGTGATAAGAGTCAGAATTGGAGCCAAACACGATTCTTCAACAGCAAGAAAATAAAACAACCTCACTTTCTCCCTTTCCATTCTCAGCATGTCTTGAAGTCTAGCTACATGCTGGTCCTTCTCTAGAAATTGATCCTATGGGAGAAAAGGCTGACGTTGGAATTAAACAGATTGCAGTTGAAACTAAGAATATTTCAAGGCCGTACCCTGAGAGAGGAGCCCCGTTCCATGTGCGGTTCCCTTTTCCCCCACCAGGATGTACTCTGGTCACTTTGACGTGGATTGGAGCTGGCTTGTCTTCATACAGTGTTTGAGCTTTACATATGGAGAAACACTACCGTAAGGATATGCTGAAAGGTTCATGAAATCAATACAGCACAATCGCGGTAACGATAGCTATAGACTAAAATAAATCTAGATTCTCCACCCGAGTACCATTTGTTTCTTGATTTAGGCCTAGCTCTTTTCTGTTGGTGTGTCATCGTACTGCGTCTGACTAGAAAGGTTTGTTATGTAATGTTAATTAGTGTTTTTTTTTGTAATCGCTTACAATTTTAAAAGGTGTTTGAAAAAGTAGAGTTTTGCACTTTAGCAAACAATATAAATGTACCAACACTAAATGTTTTGCCATGTCCTTGTTTGGCGTCTTACCTGAGCAGGTGAAGAGAGTTGCCAATCTGAGACGTCACCACATTCCCAGGTGATTGCGCTTAAAATAATCACTCAAAGTGAGCGATAGTTTTTAATGGGTTGGCCAGAAAATGGCTATAGCATAGGCTACGGGAAGTCAGGTGGTTTTTGTTTGTGGCTACTATTTGCTTGAAATGCAAATGGAATCTACGTTAGAATAACGCTTCCCGCTGTTCTATTAGGCAAAATGTAGCACAGTAGAGGACTGCTATCTACCCAGAACATGTGTGTTCCTGTTGAATCTGCACAAGGTTTAGTAAACATTTGTCATTTGTATAATTTGTAAACAGTCTCACATCGCCCTGCATTTGGACACGTACATGTGCAATTAAACATAATAGGCCTTCTGTATATTCGTCTCCAAATAACTTGTGAATTAATGCTAGACAATGAATTTATAAGTAATTCAATATAATTTATTGTTTTAAACGGTAACAAAATTAAGGCAGATTGATGTTTCAATACATTTATGATTTAGTTTCAAGGCACAGAATTCCAGTGTGGAAAAGTTTCAATTAAAAAATAAAAATATAAAAATCACACAATTCACTGAATTTTTGAAATAGCCATTAAGTCATCTTTCAATTTTTGTGCTTTTAAGTTGGGATCGCATTCACTGCCCTGTGTCAATCTTTGAATAATCATTTTCGGGCTGATGAAAGCAGTCTTTGTTGGAATGAAGAAGCTGGTCAATAAATAGACACAATGAAGGAGATGAAAGGTAAACCAAGCAGCAAATATGGCGCGAGAGGAACAACAACATGTAAGGTGGCCCAGCGTAGTGTCTTGTACCATTGGTTGTGTACCTGAAGTGTTTGTACATTTAGGGTTGTCACAAATTAAGGGACAGTTGTATACAGTAACATCACAAGGGCCTTAAGACATACACATAATCCACTGACCAGCATGTATATTGCTTAATTTGGTCAATAAATTCCATTTGTTTCTAAAAGGGTGCAGTCACACAGCTGCAATAACTCATTCAATACACTACAGGCTGTTGAATGCTTGTAGTACATTAAACATTGGAGTCAAACAAAGTTTTATCCATAGCAAAAGTCCTTAAAAATGTTAAGTGAATAAATTATTAGTTAAAGCAACATCTTAATTTGTAGTCCACTTAATTAACAAAGTTCTACAAAGTTTAGAAAGATACACTATTTGGCACAGTTTAGAGTGTGTAATACATCAAAGTGATGGCACGACTATTGGTTAATTAAGAGGGTCAGTCCAAGAACCATTCACCCCACTGCCCATCATCCCAGGGCTACTGTCACAAAAGAAAAAAAGCCTTCAAAAAGGGAAGAAACTGTAGAACTCATCCCTGTTGCTTAATACCCTGAAAGAGATGAAGAGAAAAATAGAAATGTACAGTCACTGAGACAAATGTATTTGGAATTCTGCTCAAATAATTCTGATTGGCAAGGCAAAACAGTTTTAATTGGAATGACAAGCACCAGTACTAATAAGAACTTATCTGCTGTCCTCATACCTTAGAAAAGCGTGCAAGACTTCGGGGGTCTAAAAGGGTTATCACTGGAGGGAACGCCGACCAGAAGAGGGTCTTTAGAGGCATTTTGCTGACAGAAATTCTTTAGTTCAGCGGCAGCTTGGGACACCTGAAATTGTAGAAAACTGGGTTAACGCCATACACAATGTATATTAATGAGTTTAATATGTTTAATAATATGTTTAATATTACGGTATTTTATACTGTAGCACAAGTGATACGTTTCCTGCGGTAATATCAAAGCCTGATTTGATATGAACAATATCTAACCAATATTGACGTTGACTTATTTTGCTTATCATGGCATTTCACCAAACATGCACGTTAATAAACAGGTCAACGCCAGACATAGCACTACGTAGAGCTGACAGCATTTACGGAGCTGCCCCAGAAGAGGCTTTACACAACGCTGGTGTTTGATTCGAGGGGACGTACACTTACTTGCCTGTCGGTTCTTAACTTTATAAAGCCCACACGGAAGTACATAGTGAATACACTCATTGATAGAGCGTGTTAAACATTTTCGATGTTCGAGCTAAACGTTTTAATAAGTGGGAAACGTCTGCCAAATTGTGTTGCAATAGGAAACTGTAAAGGATATTGATTAACGTTGATCTCCGCCATGACTATATGCTACATTGTCCCAGCTAACTGTTAGCTCATCTTCCGCGTTTGCATGTCAGTTCGTACCTTGATCCTCCGGACACTCGCCTCCAATCTGAGCTGCTTTACGGCCCTTTGTGCGATGACAAGGTTGCTGCTGGCGTTGTTGTTTGACATGACGGCGATAATTAGCGCAATAAAGTGGTAAACTCGGACAGAGGGGAAATCCCTAAACCTATCCAAAACTTAGTGGAGAACATCAGCCACTCTTTAACCCGCCCCTTTTGCGCAATCTATTCTAATTGGCTCTGCGTCAATCGATCAAAAAGTTCTACCCATATCTGGATTACTAGGCTATACCTCTCGGCTATACGTAAATCTATTAGGTCACAACGAAACAACTTCCACTGCTCCACTCAGTATAACATGTCGATTAGACCCGTTAGACACTTTGAGGGGCCATGTCCGTATGGTACAGTAGTTCAGTACACGCTGAATGTCCATTATCCAATCACATGACCGAACGCGCACTGCACTATGGATATTTACATAAAGTTAACAAATACCATAAGTTTTGTCCCGCCCCTTCAACGCACAGCAGTACACGAGCCTTCGCAAGTGAATGGGAGGCGCTGCTAATCGGGCGACCACACGTTTAGTGGGGCCGGCATCAGAGGCGTTGTCTAACGCGAGACACGCGCCTGGTGGGGCGTGTGTAATGTAATGATACTTGGTACTTGGTACAAGATCTTCATTGCACCAGAGTGACAGGAAAAATACTGTAGTACCATGCTTGAGCACAAGGGGCAGAGTGCCGGACAGTGTAGACTGCATTGGGGTGAGTTGTGCTAAACAATGAAGAGAATATCCCTCTATTTCGCTTCTACTGTGCAATCTGTACAATCTACGTGTCATTGTGAATTACACAATTACTTGTCAATAGATTATTGATGGATGTGATATGACCACTACACGATGTGACAGGCAGCTAGCAGCAGTGGTAATCCTGCTGAATCCCTGTTTTCTTTAATAGATGTTGTGGCGTGCAGGGTGTGTGTATGTGTATACTAATGGTGTAATGTTTATTCCTGGATATATGTTCATTTATATATTTACCTCAGGCAATCACTTAAAGGTGTAGTGTGTAGAATGTTCTGGCATCTAGCGGAACAGACTTGGCATAAACGGAACATGATATTCGCAGGTATGTTTTATAAGTGATCCCATAAAAGTTGAGACTCGTGTTTAAGTTACATTTTATAGAATGAGCACTTTATATCTACAAAGGGAGCGGCTCTACTGAGACGGACCCTGCCATCTTGTGCCGCTATGTTCCTTCCGTAGCCCGAAACTGACAGAAACAGTCCGAAACAGCTCTAAAGAGGGCACATTTAAATTTTGTGTTTTGCACAATCGCTATCTTACTTAAAATTCCAGTTGAGCATTCATTCACACACAGGACAAGATGTTACTATCCCTTGTGCCATCATCCCAGGTAAACACATGTAGAAGGCCAGCTCAGATAAGACCAAGCATACAACACACGAGTGACATAACCACCATTAGGTGTAATACCAGACATCAGGCTACGCCATCATAAATCTACGGAGTCAGTCCTCAGGTGGCACCATTCACCCATTTCCTAGCCTAGCCAACAGCAGTATGCGGCACATCTTCCTAAGCTGTTGACCGGTTTCTCTATCACTGTTGGCACCACTTCATCTTTAATAACAAACCTCTTGTCTACCACCTTCCCTTTAACAATGGAAATGCTCCTAGATTTACTTGGCTTTACTTTCATCCTAGCCCACTGAAAGATTACTATTTAGCTTATCTCGTAGCCTCCAAGTACATGGAGCTGTTGATGTCATAGTCGTCATATCATCCATGTAAGCCCTGATTGGTGGGAAGCGCAGCTCTCCCTGCAACCTTTCTTCACCTACTACCCATTTTGAAGCTCTAATAATGACCTAATAATGACATTGCCATGGTAAAAGCCAATGGAGAAATTGTGCACGCTGCTATAATACCTACCTCCAGCTGCTACCAAGCTGTAGTGTACACTGCTGTAGTAAACAGAGTTGAATATCAAAGAAAAAAGCTTTAGCTAGCCTCTTTATACCACCTGGTACTCTAAAGAAATCAAAAACCTCCCATAACAGGCTATGCGGTACTGAACCAGATCCAGGAAAACCACATGAAGGTCTCTTTTCTCATGCCTAGCTGCCTGGATGTGGCTCCAAATCATACTAGTGTGCTCCAAGCACCTGGAGAAGCCGGGGATACCAGCCTTTTGCACCGTAGGGTCAATCAGGCTATTCTTTTCCAAGTAACTAGACAACCTCTGTGCCACAACACTAAAGAAAACCTTCCTTTCTACATTAAGAAGACTGATAGGCCTAAACTGACCTATCTCTACAGAGTCCCTTTCTTTGGGAATGAACATTCCCCATGCTCTACGCCACGCCTTAGGAATAAACTGTTTCTTCCAGAATACCTTCATCAACGTCCATAGACACCTCAGCACATCTAGTGCATTCTTGTACAGTCTGTAGTGGACTCCATTGGGCCCTGGGACTGAAGAGGCCCTTGCACGCCCTACTATCTCCTGTACCTCTTTCCACCTTGGTGGGCTATCATCACACTGACTGTCGATCTCTCCGATAGGTGGAATATCGGGGGGGAGGGATAGCTCTCCAAAGCTTTCCCCTGTCTCTGTGCACTTTCTCTAGATGTCCCTCAAGCTCCTGTTTTGAAGCCCTAAGGCTACGATTTTTCTCCCTACCAAATAACGACTTCACAAATCTAAACGGATCTTTGTAAAATGCTATTCTAGCTCACTCTTTCTTTTTCCTGTTTTTCCTAATGCTCTCCGCTCGTCTTAACACTACCAAACGATCCTTCACATCTACCTGTAACCTACTCAGCCCTTCCTTCTCAACCTCTGTAGCTTTCCTCCACAGCCTTCTGAGCCGTCTATTGACAAACTGCTATAAATCATGTTCAGTAAATAAATAAATGTATTACATAAAGAGTGTACATTAGATAGTGTTTCCAGTGTTTTCTGCTGTTTCTGTGAGGTCAGGTCCAGGTCTTTACAATCACAGTGGTCTTTGTGTTGTACCAGACCATTGTGAAAGGAGTTTGTGGCACTCGGTGTCCACTCCCACAATAAAAGGAAGAATTGTGTGTTTCTTCTATTTCCAATCCATCATAAGTGTTTCAGTTATTCCGTATTGACTGGTAAATATAAGTCTTGATGGCCATCGTGGCTGGACTTCAAACCTGGGCTGTTTGGATAATTTCAATTGAACCCTTGAGTTGTTCCCTCAATTGTATGGGTCGTTGGGGTGGTGTGAACGCTTTGAACTCTGGTGCGGCCCAAATATTTGGTTGCTTTTGGTGTGAACCCAACTAGCTCAATGCTAGCTAGGGTTGAACGTGCACTTCTTCCGCTAACTTGAAATAATTATATTCAGCCAGGTGGTTTTACAGCCTGCATGAAATCTTCTGATTAAAATGAGTCGCTGTCAGATTCGGTCAGGAGGAGATGTCTATATAAAAAAACTGCTTGTGGTCTCTCACAACAACACTGATACTTTACTGAAGCAAAATTAAAAAAACCAAGACAACACAGAGGTGTTGTTACACCATTATTATTGTCAACAAAAATGACACTTCAAGGGTTTTCCTTAGAAGTTCCGCCCAACAGAAGAGTGACCCACTCAACAGCCATGACATGTGTTTTACCATTTTTTCTTCGCCCAACAGCGTTTAGAGTGAATGCTAACCGTACCAATGAAAATGCAACAAAGCATCAACTAAGTGTGGAGGCATTAACAATGTAGAGGTGACGCGTCCGTCACCGGATTGGGCCGGAATATTCTGCCCAAGGCCGACAGGCATCAAGCTTTTTATGTCCGAGTTGACACAGTTAAAGTCTATTTCTTTTCATACTAATGACACCTTTACATCTGTGTTTATGAAAGCCCGCCTTCATTGAGCAACTGCAAGGCATTTGAAAATGTAAGCAAACAGATGAGCCCTGAGGACCTGAACCCGAGCATCATTTCTAAATATTTGTCCGAATGCGACCCGACCCATCGGGCTCAGGTCGGGTATCCACCCTCTAGCACAGTGGTTCCCAACCTATGGGTCACGACCCAACCTGTGGGTCGCCAAAGATCCACGGAGGGTCGCGAAGCCCTCTTGATTTTAAGGGGTTTAATTTTAATACCATATATAGCCCATGTTGAATAAATGACAAA
>JAOPUH010000104.1:17742924-17755845 GCA_027123175.1 Urophycis cirrata | reverse complement strand
ACACACACACACACACACACACACACACACACACACACACACACACACACACACACACACACACACACACAGCACCCACACACACAGGACTTTTCTCGTGACTTCATGAGATAATTTTGTTTATGGATTATTATCGGTGCGTTCATACTCCTCCACGCACAGGAAAAAAAAAAGATTGGTATAATAATGTATTGCATGTCGTTGTTTTACGGAATGGATGTATAGATGTGACTGACTAGACCTAACTGAGTGGGCCCACTATACGCGTGTGCTTTAAATATTTATAAACTAATGAAGGGGAAGTCGACTCATCGGAGACATGCCTCTTACCTTGGCAATTGCTCCATGTGTAGACACCGCATAGCCTCTCAATTTCAACAATTACGCATTATTTTCCAAAATACAACACACATCATCAAGATCAATCAAGAAAATCATGTTTTCTTTATTTACATATTTCATCCAACATCAGGCTATGTTAATAGGACGTGGGATTCAACAAAAGCGGTTCACAAGTAATGCATATGCATCTGATGCATATGCATCAGACATTTAAGCATTCACTAGAATCCTGTTTTGGTAGATCAGATAAGTTGTGCATAGCGTGCATACCAGCCTCAGCTCATCATATCCAAGGCACATAGGCACACGCAGAATTTATTTGCATTATTCATTTAAAGCAATACCTTTCAGGCCGACATTGTATTCGTGATGTTAAACGTCGTACATGTATAATGCTGAATACATATTTCATAGGACACATGAATGTATACTGAACTCATTCTGAAATTAAGACTGCCCTTCTAGGCCTGTGAAGTGCAAAGTATCGATGAATTAAAGAGACAAACAAATGTGTTTTCTACATTGCAAAACATTGTACGATCGGTCATAGAGAAAAGCTAAGACATCAATAAGGTACAAGTGAATTCCATGCGTGACAGTAAGAAATCAATGTAATGTTAGTTAACTCCTGGTTATCGCTCCCTCCTATTTAGTTGCAGCATGCGGTTGACTGTGTGCCACAGCAGCTCCCTGTGGACGATTTTGGAACTGCAGCCCCCCTCCGTTGGCTCAGCTCAAACGGATTCACAACGTCCGCCTGTAGAAATAGTTCTCCATGAACATCAACCAACACCATCCACCCACATGTTCAGACAATAATCAGTTTTATTTCCTTAACTAATTGACACACATTTGAAAAAGAAACAACAGCTGATAATGCTAGATTTATATAAGCTATTAATATTGGATTATATAAAATCAATAAATGGTGGTCACACAGCACATAGTACATGTTGTTTTATAAACCTGGATGGGATTGGCATATGATTTATGGCTATGCAGATTTGAGGCTCAGCTCTCCTTTATCTTATTTCATTGTATCAGCTTGTCACACTCTTTGAACAAGGCCTTTTTACGACCATTATCACCACTGGGTTGCATTGATTTATTTGACCGATCCAAAGGTTGAAATCGGTCAGAAACCTCCAAAAGTAGGAGCCTAGTTTTCAGTTGTGACACACTGAAACAAAATACATTCTGACAACTGCAGAATTAAGAGTTACAATCACTGAAGTGGAAGTACTGGGATGCACAATGAAAAACACATGTGTGTGGGTTTGTGTGGATGCACGTGTGTGTGTGTGTGTGTGTGTGTGTGTGCGTGGAGCCGCCATGAGAGATGATAAGATGTCATCTCATTGGCCAAGAGAGGAACATTCCTTCCTGTTCAAGGTTCCCCAGCATGAGTCCACAGTCTCGTTATGACTCCAACACAGCTGCTTGACCTTGTGCATGTAGGGGGGCGTGTGGGGTGTGTGTGAGTTATACATGTGTGTACGTATACATATGTATACTTCCATACACGTTTGAGTGCGAGGAATCTCTGTGACTCTGTGCGTGTGTTACCAGCGCGCGTGATTACATGTAACAGAAAGCCTTACCATCAAGAGTTGATACTACAAACACACTGACCTCTAGTGCTGAAAACAATATAAAAAATAAGGACGTGCATTTTGCACAAACCTCGTCCTCTCTTCTTTGAGTGCGACACACAGTACTCACTTTGGGGCCAGCGGCACCGGGTTGGGTCGGACCTCCGCGCGGCTGCATGGTAAACCCATCAGAGAACCTGGAACGGGTCAGAACCTCTGCCATGTCCCCATCCACCTCCACTACCTCATTCACCTGTCGTGCCCAACAGACACATCAGCACGTAACATCACACATTAAATCGCTCTCTAATCGATACGGGCGTCTGTATCCTTTCAAGATTGTTCTTTTTTTTTACACGACTGACCTTGAAGGTGTATTGACTGTCAAAGGTGAAGCTGCTCTCCAGCCCGGTGATGTTGCCGTCGTACACAACCTGGCAGGGTTTCCTGGCACCAGCGGGAACTTTGAACAGGCGGTAAGTGGCCGAGACGAACCTGAAGTCCCCTTTACCGAAACGACAAGGTGACTACGTTGAACGTGGACACCCTGGATGACACATTGGCACCCGCGTGGACGGATAAGGAAAACCAACCCAGAAGGCTCTGCAGCTCGCTGTTGTCAATGGTGATGGGACTGGCGGTGACCAAGCGCGGGGGGCTGAAGCCCACCTCCACAGCCAGCTGGAGGAGGTCTTCCCACCAGAGAGCCCCACTGACGCACTCCCCTGTCATGATAGCAGAACACCGTGATGTTTCCCAGATCTTTTGCTGGTAGTAGTAGTAGTAGTAGTAGTATAGTAGTATAGTAGTGGTATAGTAGTGGTGATGGTGGTGGTGGTGGTAGTAGTAGTAGTAGTAGTAGTAGTAGTAGTAGTAGTAGTAGTAGTAGTAGTAGTAGTAGTAGTAGTAGTAGTAGTGGTAGTAGTGGTAGTGGTAGTGGTAGTATTAGTAGTAGTAGTAGTAGTAGTAGTGATTGAAATATTGACAAACTATTAAATACCCCAAAGAACTTTGTGACTTTTGATTTCCTCTGTTAGTCTTCCGCTGCTGTAGACATCGCTGAAGTACAGCTCGCCACCATCCTGGTAATCAGAGTTTGAAAACCCAAAGTGTCAATATTTTTTTTAAAGTACTACTTTAACAATGTTATGAACGGTATGCTACATGTTCATGTGGTATTTTAAAACAGGGGATTTGACATTTTATTTGGAGACCTTTCACATTAGCATTTTGAAAAATATTTTCTCAAGAGATAATGAGGACACAGGAAAGGTCATAGGTCTTTTATGACCAGTGTCATAACCACAACGTACCTTGAGAACACGATAGGCTTCCTCCAGCACCCGCTTCTTATCTGGAGACAGGTTCACCACACAGTTGGAACTAGGGAACATCAAAAACAATGAAGACTCCACTGGCTTTGTGTCTGCAATTCATGAAAACAATATGCTCCGTAGAAGGACAGAGAAAGACACAAGGAAAAATGACCTCACTGCATTACAGCATTTCTTACATTATGATGTCATAGGAGTTCTCCTCAATCCCAGCCTCATTCAGGGCCTCGATGTAACCTTGGACAAAACTGATGTTTGGCTTCTTATAGCCATACTCCTGTGTGTGGTAGTCAACATACGTCTTGGCAACCTCAAGCTAAAAAGAAATACAATTAAGATAAAAAACAAGATAAATTAAGATAAAAAAATTAAATAAGATAATAAAGATAATACAAGAACTGTGTTTTTACATCTCTTTTTGACCTTCAGCATTGTGTTTTTTTTTTTTCTGGTTATCTATTATTGATAGCATATTGGACCCAAGATATTTAGCACATATTGACCATGAGTGACTGACTGTGAGTGACCTCTGGGTTAGTTAAGTTAAGACAAAACAATGTCCCAACAAAGTACTCTGAATTTGAACACTGAATTCGAACCTCTGAATTCAAACCGGGACATCACACTGTAACCCATCGATCGCGGCCGGACGCCGCGACGCACCGCGCGTTTCTTTGGACGCGGGTGAAACCGGCGCGTCCGACAGACAGACATACTTTATTGATCCCTGAGGGAAATTGCATAAATGTCCGCGGCCTGGAGCTACCTGGTCCTCTGTCATGTCGACGCCGGTGACGTAACCCTGCTCTCCCACCAGCTGACTCAGCATGTAGCAGTCCCTGCCGCTGCCGCTGCCCAGGTCCAGTATCCGACAGCCCTCCAAGCACTCCGGCACCACCAGGCCACAGCCATAGTACCTGTCGGGCGGCACACCGGAATGTAGCCAATCAGGTCGGTCCCAAAAGCATGTTAGGGAGGACTTTCCTTTTCAAGTGCAAACGCACTGGAGATAATGAGTCTTTTGATGTCTCTATGGCTCATCAACTGAGTCACCCGTGTAGCAGCCAATGGGCGGCAGTGGCTCAGTGGCTCAGTGGGTAGAGCGGGGTGGACAGAGCGGGTCGGCCACTAACCATAGGGTCGGCGGTTCGATCCCCTTGATCCCCCCTCCTCCAACTGTCCACATGTCGAACCCCACAATTGTAAGTCGCTTTGGACAAAAGCGTCTGCTAAATGCCCCTTTACCAATGTGCAGAACAATATAGCTGTATGGACAGACTCTGGAAAGGCAGAAGCCATGAAAGTGAAACACATCCAAACATGCAATTGGATTCAAGAAGTAGAAATCATATTTGCTCTAACCATAGCTTAGCACATAAAACTGTAGCAGTGACCTTAAAAGTTTTCCAAAGTGTCAACAACCGAAAGCAGGGCCCAATGCAAATAAGAAGGGAGTAAGAGAGGACATAGTGCAATATAAAAAATAATGGTTGGAGCAGGAGTTTAGCAGGAGTGAGAGCTGCTGGCATGGCAGCATTTAAGAAAAAGTACATGGAACGGACATTACATTGCACGTTTTCTGTTTGACATGAAAGCGAACAATAGGACAATTATATTCATCAAAATATGTCACTTTTTTTCTTTTACTGTTTACAAAAGGTTAGGGGACTGACCTGGCCGTGACCTCTGGGTGAACCCTCTTAAGAGCATGGCGAATGTGTGCAGGAATTGGTATTGGAGATGTCACACAGGCATCGGTCTTCAAATCCCCCGTTCCCTTCAAAACCTTGCCGTAGTACTCCTGACAGTGGAAAAAACGCGGCCGGTGTTACTTGAAATGAGCAAAAGCGTGATATAGAATACAAATAGAATCCCTTCCCAATTTAACAAAAACAAGGTTAAATAATAGAAAGAGAGCACATACTTTGACGTCCACGTGAGTGGTGGTGTCCTGGAAGCCTTGGCCATGAGCACTAGGAACCAAGTCATAATCGAAATTATTATTTGGTGATATCTAGCTCTCTCATATATATGTACATACAGTATATACACACTATACTTTTTACACTTATACACCATAGTTTTTTTTCTCTTTTCTTAAATGGTACACTACGAAAGAAGCCCATTTCGGTGTGATTCAATGACATTTCCAAAAAAAAAAAAAAATTAGTTTATGGCTATTATGACTAATGGTGAATGATCACGACATGACGGTAACTCTAAATTACTTCTATGACGACCTACCGGTATCTCTGGAGTGGACCGGCTTACAAGTCGTACTTGGTAAACGTATGCACTACGTTGTTATAACATAAATACTACCATCAACAATAAAAATGGAGTCGATAGCATGAATGTCAGTCAACCAGCTAAAAGTGAGCTCATTTTGGAGGTTGGATTTAAACGTTATTCTTACCTCTTTGTGTCAGCCATTGTTTTATCAGTAAGAAATGTCTGTTTGGTCGACAGTCCGTAATGGATGAAATGTATCAGAATTTATTAGGGCATGGATCACGATATGGCTTAAGGTGCAGGGGTGCACTTTGAACTTCTGAGTTCAACATCTCCCATGATGCGTTGCGTTCACAGACACGCCCCCTTTGCTTGGATGTTGTGTTTACTTTTCACAGTCTGTCATGCAGTGAAATAAGCGAGGTAGAAGCCCGTTAGTCATATCATGTTCAGAACCCTGCCCTTATAACCGATCAAATATTAGTCAGTGTGTGAATAGCTGTGAATTGGATAAATGGCTATGGTGAACTATTAATGATCACTCTCACAATCACTCACTTAGGAAGACTAATAGACTAATTACAGGGGTCTTAGAAGAAACATTGTTTTATTCCCAGGAATGGAAATTGGTTAGGGAATATTGTTTAAAAGTAAAAACAACATTTTAAATGATATATTGTTGTGATAACAGTTAAACATGATTGCAAATTCTGTGAATTTCTCCTACAGGGGATTAATAAAGGACTAGCTTATCTTAAACTGTCACAGCTGTGTAACTGGTCTCATCAGAACAAACGCTTTTGAATAAGGTAAAACATGTGGTGTATATTCAATGTTTGATGACTAATTTATATGTAGATGTGCAGATGTGGTGGCATCCAAAAACAACATCTGGTCCCATGCTGGGCACCTCATCAACCTCAATCACCTCAACATGTCCGCCACTGTAGATGTAGGCCTACAGAGGTTTAAAACGGCACTTTAAATGTATTTATTGCTTATGAAGGTATACATTTTCTCAGTCAGTAACATGTCACAATTCAGTCAGCTGTTTGTTTGTTTTTTACATGCTTTATGGCCAATAATAAAAAGGGTATTTACCATGTTCACAGTATTTAAAGAGGTGTTTATTAGACATACATCCAACTTAGCTGTTTTAATAAATGGGTTATGGGTAACCCAACATTCAAAGCATATGTGCACAACCACCTTAAACACACTAGTGACAGAACAATAACTCTTTGGCAAGATGGTCAAAAATATCCTACAATTCACAGAAGCATCATTCAGGTATTCACACATTTACATTCAGGAGAAGTATTCAAAATGAATGTGCTCCTAAACAAACAATTGCAGATTACAATAAAATACAAATCTTTACACATTATATAAACTATTATTCATCATGTATGTGCTAACTATATTGTATAACCCATTTGGTTCTATAACATGTCCCAGAATATTGTACACAAGTGGCATTACTTGGGGACAAGGGACTTTTCTGATATGAAAATAATGTATTTGTAGTACCACAATTTCCGGAGAAAATAATATATTCATCTATCTTTAACCCTAAAAAAGTTATATTAAAAGCACTTCAGAGTGAGCTTTGGCCACGATGTGTATTATTCAATAGCCACATTATGTGTTCAATCGTATATTACAAAGTATCCTATTGTACTCTGAAATGTTCATTTTCTGATTAACATTATCTCGCGTCTGGCTTCAAAGCATTGCTCAAGAAGAGTGACAGTTGTGCTTTGTCAACCGAATAACATGAGGAGCCAAACCAACATATCATAGTAAAGCACGTGATGTCTTAAGATCCCATAGCATGTAAAAAAATAGCAGCTTCAATTAACATCTATAAAGAGCTACATTTAAGATATATTCATCTTTAAGCCATATGGGTTTTAATTGGAATACTTAAATGCTAAAAAGCTTTTCATTCATCATTCACTTAGTCTTAAGAAATAACAATAGGCTCTGTCGACTGATTAAAGTTAGCAATCATTTGCGACATTGCTCGAGTGACATTCATCATGGACAAATCAATTAACCCCCCGTATGGAAAGTCTATTAAAGTACGCTTGCATGTACTGCATTTGCCCTGCGAATTAAGACCAGAAATTTAGTTTGTAGAATAGCATATTT
This sequence comes from Urophycis cirrata, assembly GCA_027123175.1. Lineage (NCBI taxonomy): Eukaryota > Metazoa > Chordata > Actinopteri > Gadiformes > Phycidae > Urophycis > Urophycis cirrata. Next base: position 17,748,191 of record JAOPUH010000104.1, on the reverse strand, counting down.
GACTGTTTGAAATTTTTAAGTCCTTTTTGAAAAACAAAAGCAAAAAAAAAAAACAACAAAAATACAAAAACCAGCTTCAGATGGGCGCGTGTTACCAACAGGACCGACTGGGCAAAGAAACAAGGCTGTGTGGTTCCACCAGTTAAACCACTGAACAAAGCACTTTCAAAAAGCTGTCACGGGACGCATCCCACACAGTCTTGTTTTGGTGTCCCCATACAGTATCAAATTGCATAAAAACACACAGTTGATTACACTTTGCACTTGTTACACAATGTTCTGGCTCTAGCCACTCAAACTCTATCTTACCTGCCGTCCTCCCCACCACAACGGGCAGGCGGACTTCAGCTGACTGGCCTGCACAGACTCGAGCGGCGTTGAGTGTGTCATCAGTCTCTGTGTGTGTGCCCTCGTCATTGTGCTGCTGAAGAGGGAGAAGGGTGCTCCATGGACCGGGGTTCTATGCAGAAGGTGTGGGGCCCCAGGACACCGCAGGCTGTTCATGTGCGCACCCAAAGCGTGAGCTGAAGAACATAAGGCCACACTGTATCCCTTAAAAGTGTTAAAGGGCGGGATCTCCACATCACTTAAGGTCGACATTACAATTCCAATGTACATCCTTATTCCTGACTGATCTGTGTGTCATCTAGACGCACATCAACAAGTTATAAAAAAATAAAATAAAAACAAAAACAAAAAAAATACAAACACACATGGCAATCGACAACTTGATCGCGTTTTTTTTTTTTTTTTTTTTTTTTTTTTTAATTACATTTTTTTCTTGCTAGGTTTTCTGTCTCGCTCTGCAGTGGAGACGCACGTTTAGTTTCTACTGACTACAGCCCTGGGGCTCGTTGCCATGGTGCGGCCCCTCCTGCTCGTTGATGGTGTGCATCAGTGCACACACCGGTGGGGCATTGCTACTACTAATGCTACTGCTACTGCTACTGCTGGTCTGGTGGGCTGGCTGAGGGTCAGCTGACGGCAGCTGGTCAGCACCCCTCTGTGGCTCTTCCCGAGCCTGCCCCTCCCCCTCCTCCTCCTCCTCCTCATCGCCGAGGCGAGCGCGAGGGCCGCAGCTCTCGCAGAACTCGCCGCCGCCGCCGTCCGCCTCCTCGTCTTCGTCCTCGTCCTCAGTGCAGCCCAGCAGGCTTTCCAGCTCCTTCAGCTCCCGGGCGCCGCCCCCGCTGGGCCCGCGCGCGCCGCACACGCACACCTCGATCCCGGAGTCGCCCGTGAAGCGCCGGCGCCGCCTCCCCGCCGCGGGGAGAAGCCGCTTCTCCTCACCGCGGCCCTCTGGCTCCGGGGGCATCGGCTCCTTGCGGGAGTCGCCCGCGTCCCCGCGCTCCCCCTTCTCCGAGCCCGCGCCGGCGTCCGACCGCGTGATGGTGCCCGAGTACTGCGCTGCGTGCGGGGGCTTGTCGGCGAGCTTGGGCAGGAAGAAGCCCACCCGTGCCGGGTCGGCGTCCTCCAGGCCGGGCCTGGGGCGCAGCGCGTCAGAGTCCGGCGCCGCTGGACTGGACTGGACGGCCGGACAGTGAATCTCCTGCTGCTCCCCGGACAGGGGACCAGAGGGCAGCGTGGAGGAGACCGTGTGTAAGGCACTGTAGGGGGGCGGCGGAGTCAGGGGCCGGTTCACCACCTCTTCATAGTCGGGCAGGAGGTAGTTTGGAAGAAACCCTGGGGAGGTAAAGAGGGAAGAAAAACAGCTTGAACACAGTTTTCTGCTGAGGAGCGGGCCGCCCCGTCGGTGCAGGTGAGGTTGCGTGGATCACGGTGCCCTAAAAATACACAGTCCATGTCAAAGGGTATAGGCTGTTGAGGAACCTGCGACACCCTTACACCGTTGGCAGCGCGCAAAGGGGGCAAACAAAATCGAGGCTATGCAAACAAAAAGCCCGGTCCCAATGCTAAAATGAAACGGCTCCCAGCACAAAGTGCATTCAAAGTAACCACGGCGAGTTTCCCTGCTATGCAACAAACAAGCCGCAACAAACAGGGGCCCTCTGGAGCTCACTGCGGCTAGCTCACCTCAGTTCACGCGCACACACACACACACACATTTCCACGCAACAGGACCCCCCCCCCAAATGCCAACCAATAACATGGAAACAAGGATCTCGTTAGCGATCGTGCCGATTCCACGCATCGGGGAGGCTCGTACTGAAATAGAAGGGCACTGAGGTGTAGTTGTGGGCCTCTCGGTAGGCGATGAGGTTGATCTCGTGCTGGCGTTGCTGCTGCTGCAGACGGTGTTTGGTGCGGCGATGGTGGCAGATGCAGCAGCAGCTGAGAATGAGGATGATGGCCCACACCAGCCAGAACCCTGCAGAGAGATACAGCAGATGATGGAGGGTTGTTCTGAAACCCCTTTGACACACAGGCTTATTCTTTGGCCTCACAACAACACGGTCTTCAAAGGGGACATTGTGTGAAAGACGAGTATGGGGTTTCGATCCATGCAGGTTAGGCTGCAGACATCAGGGGTATGAACACACGGAAACACCCTGACCACAAAAACAACACCAAAAATCCCCATGATGAATTGTTGGGCTTGTACACCGCGGACTCAAACTGTTACAAACGAGCGCATTCGTCTCATTTTGTCCAAAAGCGTGCAGTTTGTTCATCGATTTCAACAGGTGGACGTGTGACCGCGGGCACATTAGATTTGAGCAGCTTGTTGTGGTCACTGCAGAGCACTAGTCAGCGTACGGCGACGGGCTGCTTGGCATCCTACCAGCGTAGCAGCGGTGCAGGTGTACTGGCTGACTGACTGATGCGTCACGGAATATAAATACAGACCGTATAGGCCGCTCCGGGTCAATCTGACTTTGAACCTTTGACGCAGATGGCGTTATCGTCAGCGACAGCTTGAAAAAATATGGAATTAGCTTTACAAGCAATGGCATTTGAATTTGCCGGAGAGCAGCAACAACAACAACAACAACAACAACAACATGGCCTTTGCGAACGCAAACGACATTAGAACAAAAAGAGCTTTCCAAATATTTGTTTCATCAAGGTCACGTCGTATTATCTAAGAACGCAGTCTAAACAGCGACGAGGAACCAAGTCCCGGTTGTTTTTCCTTCGTCCTCCTGACGCATCATTAGCACGAAAAACAAGGAACAATCCCAAGAATGTCAAGTCAAGGACTCGAGGGGGGCGAGGGGAGGTCGACTCGCCTCTCCACGAGAGAAAATTGAAACATCTGAGATGCTCGGAGAATGCTGAACAGTCCCACCACAGCACTTATTGAAGCCCAGCCAAGATTGGGTGTAAGAGAAGCCTTGGACTAGTATTGCTTCAAGTTGAGGGCTAATATCGGGGGCCAGGCTCGGGGGATGACAGATGAGCCAGCCTGGGCCGCCAAGAGTATCCAACTCCTCATTTCAACCCACCACAACACTATACATGTGCTGGCAGGCGTTCAACAATACGCTTTTTTTATTATTAAAAGATGAGCTGGCGGGGGCGACCTTTTTGTCTACAGTAAATAATGTCCCTCCAACGGCCATCTTTGAGCGATCGCTTCATGAAGGACCAGGAACCTGAGCTTCCACCACCACGCCAGCCCCAGCGCAGATGAACAAACACATGCCTTGATCCAACTCAATAGTGAGCCACATTCATCCAGAGGGGCACACAAAAAAAAAAAAAAGCACTGAGGAACACGACGCAAGCCAAACGACTTGATGGACGCGGCGTATCGCACAACCCTCGCACAATCGGCCATATTGACACACACACACACACACACACACACACACACACACCGCTGGGTTGTTTCAGGGGACAAAAGGCAACAAAGACGGGCGAGTCTTGTGTTGAGACTGGAGGAGGAGTGCTTACACCATAGCTCGTAGTAATAGCTGCAGCACTTGGACTCTCCGCAGCAGTGTCCGGACTCACAGATGTAGCTCTGGTTGTTCAGGCCCTCGCAATGCAGCAGGCTCTGTGTCACAAGGGGGATAAAGAAGAGGAGAAAGGGTTCAGGAACACAGGAAACAAGTGAGGCGACACGCCCCGGGCATCCCGGGGGTTTCGTGCAGATTACGGACGGATAAAAGACTGTGCACATCTTTTTTAACTGCGGGGAACAATGTCCACCTCGTTAGCATTTGGAATTACTGTACGAGGTTGGAGGTGGTGGTGGTGGTGGTGGTGGGGGGGAAACAGGACATCACAAAAGGAGAGACCACGTAGAATGAAAACAGACCCATAAAAATATACAGTAATTCATATACACCTCCATCCATCCTTCCATCCATCAAAATATATAGATTAAGGATGTGCAACTCGAGGCACCATGTACGATTCTATACATCATTACTTCATAGATTTGTTGACAGGGCTATAAAACTGACGTCTCTTATGGAGCTGTGGGTATCAAGAGACTCAAACACTGGTGCCTGGACAGGGGTTTTAGCCCCGTCACAGCCATGTTTTCTGAGGTCGGGAGCGAACAACAAAACCCTAGTATATATACATGTATACAGTATATATATATATATACGGGACCACATGCCAATTCCCCACATAGACAATTGCCCCGTTTGGATCAAGACATTTTCATACCATGAATCTACTGCTCCATGGTGTCATTGTCAAGACGTCATGGTAGAAGAAAACTATTATAACATATTCCCAGGGTAAAAGATAAGTTCTATGACTTTTGGTTTGGGTTTTACAACAACAAATTGATCATATCTACTCTATCAAGGACAGCCAACATGTCAACAGCCAACAGCCAACATGCCAACATCATTATTTAACAAGCACAGGATCAAAATGAATACTGTATGGACAACAAGTAGAGTAAGTATTGTACATGTTTGTCATGGTTCTAGTGAACACCCAATTATCATCAAAAAAAACAAGAGCAAATATAGTGATAATATATCCCAACAGCAAAATCTAACCTCACCATTTTCTAAGACGACTGGTCCAGGTTATTTTTAAGTAAAAACAACAGTGGCAACAACAGCAGTATTTTGATTAAATTAATTACCAGTGCTCGCGGGTGATTGCTTGCCATGGCTATCCAGGGTCCATACGTCCTAACCCCAAACCTTATCGGACATTAGCTAACAGAGGAAGATAAAGGGCTCCTAATCTTCATCATGTTCTCCGACTTTACCCTTCCCCTTTGTAATTTGTAAATGCCCCTGCCTGGGCGGCCGCCGCCCGGCGGGGCGGGGGGGGGGGGGGGGGGGGGGGGGGGGGGGGGGGGGGGGGGGGGGGGGGGGGGGGGGGGGGGGGGG
>JAOPUH010000104.1:17719010-17734995 GCA_027123175.1 Urophycis cirrata | reverse complement strand
GGAATAAATTAGTTGTGCATGTGGACCCCACCACACCCCCCCCCCCCCCCCCTCCCCCCGAGTTGCGCTTACCCACACACACACACACACACACACACACACACACACGCACATACACACGGACACACGCGCGTACTATATTGCTTTTTCTTTTTTTTTTACTGGGACCTATTTCCTATATTAGTGATAACTGCGACAAACGTACCATATTTTTTTTGCATGGGAATGCATGTTTTGATTTGTGATTATTTTCTATTTATAAGTTGATTTAAATTATATTATGTTATGTTGACTCAAATTGCAAGAGATTGGGCTATTTCAATGGAGGCCCTTCACCACATGTGACATAAACCCATGGCGTCCCAATGCTGCGATGCATGATCGCTGAAAGAAACTCCATTTCAACTATGCGTTTTATTGGAATGTTCCAGCGATAACGAAGACCTAATTTAAAGGAAGTAATTTTGACAGGTACTTTTTAGATTCATTATTTGGATAGAGATTACTTCCAATATTTTAACTTCGATTTTTGTTTTTCTCTACACCTGTAAGTGCCTTTCTAAAATCAGGACAGTATTTGAAAACCAATGCACAAATTGTAATGTATATACTATGGTAATAAAATGGCTTTCCGGCTATTTCATGTATGCTCTGATTCCTGAAGCAATGGATTTATTATTGACTTATTATAAGGCCTAGACCATACCATGTCTACACGGTTTTATTATGGATAAAGCTCACATTTTTTGTTGTTGAAACCTTTGAGGGTGCCATTTAGGCATTCAGTTACACATTCTCGTATTATTGTTTTTTCTTTCTTTCTTTCTTTCTTTCTTTCTTTCTTTCTTTCTTTTTTTTTTTTTTTTTGCTATTGTGTCGCTTTCTAATAGGATGCCCTAACATTTTGAGGCTCGGACTCTTGCGAGTCTTTTTTTTTTTTATTCTAAATGCGAATCGTGGCTTCTTGACCCGGCGACGTGCTTCTCTATTCGCCGGCGAAATTTATGTGAGAAACACAAATCTGGTCACTGGGAGGAGAGAGAAAAAAGACGAGGATGCCACAAAACCACAAAGTTTTGGGCCAGTTTCTCTGAGCCTTTTATAGACCTTTTTTTGTTCTGCGGGACTAGGCCATAATTTTGAGCGTAAAGCATGAAAACGGGGGACAAATGAGCCGCGTTCCCTGATGTGACAAGTCACAATGGAGCAGCCCCTGCCTCCCGCAGGCAGCAATACTGAGACAAGTGTGTCCCACCGCACAAAAAGGACGCGAACGTTTGGAGGCCATATGGTTTTTGAATTTTCCTCACAATTTTAGACAATTTGATGGATTGAGTTAACCCTGCTTTTAAACTGTTTAACTCGGTGCGAACAAAGGCCATAATGCATACATAGACTCTCGCTTCACGAGGGCATCTGCGGCTATTAATGTCTAGGCCCCTTTCTTTCCCTGGCATTTTGAACAAGTCAATGAATTACAATGAAACTGCCTTTTTTGTGAGCCGCTTGTCTTTCTTCGCTTTTTAGTCCCAGAATAATATGTTTGACTTCTGTCCAAGAACGTCTTCGCAGAAAAAAAAAAAGCCCCAACGTCGCACATTTTGTAGAAAGTGTTTTCATGTTAAGTGGGGACCATAAAGAGTTTAGACTGTGACATTTATGCCAAAGTCTGGTTAGGGAGCCCTTTGTTTGTGTTCTTCCCATTTCTTTTCTCTTCGCTCTCTTTATTTCTTTTGTCTTTAAGGGGTTTAATGAAGCTGAAAACATTATAATGTGAGAAAGACTGTCTAAAAGGGGGAACAGAAAACTCAAAGGCAGCCTCCCGTTTAACCCTTCTTGTTGAAAGAATCCGTGCTAAGCAGGGCCTTCTTTTATTCCATTTTCTTTCGCTTCTTTCATCTTTTTGTAAAACACTGGGAATACATTGATAGGCTCAGTTTATCAGGGAATCACAGTCCAATGAACAACATTGAATAGTGGACATAACAGGGAATCATTTCGCAATTGGTGATGGAAAAATAAGCCCTATATATTTGCAAGTAAACAAAAGTAATTTAATTTCCCTGATTTGAAGGATTAAAAAATAAATAATGACGAAGAATGATGATGAAATAAACGTTAAGGCTATTTTAAGACCTAAAAGTGTGTGTGCATGTGTGTGTGTGCGTGTGTGAGTGTGCGTGTGCGTGTGTGTGCTTGTGTGTGCGTGTGTTTGCGTGTGTGCGTGTGTGCGTGCGTGCGTGCGTGCGTGCGTGCGTGTGTGTGTGTGTGTGTGTGTGTGTGTGTGTGTGTGTGTGTGTGTGTGTGTATACGTGTGAGTGTTGTGTGTTGTTAAAAGGGATTCGCTTTCTGCATCTTATCACTCTGCCAATGGTCTGGAGTCTATTATGAATAAACCATATTTATGATGGGAGAGAGTGTTAACGCAGACTAAGTTTATGGATCTCACTTGCTTATTTTATGAGAGGTTGTCAGCCAGGTCCAGTGATAGGTAATACTATAGTTGGAGAGACCACTCCGTGGTAATTAATCCGGCCGTTTTAAGTGTATTTCAGTATTTCAGTTCAAGATGGAAAAAAATCACTACTTCAATCGTCCGGAAAATTGAAGTTTGATGCATGGGTCCCTGCTGAAACAATGAGGCCAGCCTTCTCCTTCCATTTATTTGCCTCCTCTTTTTACTCACTTCATCTGACAGTCTATTTTTCCGTCTTTTTTTATGCCAGGCCTTAAAGTGTGAAGGAAGGGGCAGCACTTATCATTTGTAAAGAAATTAAAAAATGTCTGAGAGCAATAGACTTCTCTCTCTCACAATGTGGATCGGAACCCTCCCTGTAGGCTCTTAATTCGTTTCATACTCATTTTAATAAAAAATGCTAATTATAACAATTATCATTATTAATAATATAATTTTAAATAATAATACTAATGATTAGGCTATTATTGTACTCATTAAAATTATACATTTTAATTTATATTTTTGTTTTTTTTTGTCTTATTTTTTAACATTGTTGGGCGTTTGTTAATCCATAGTTGATATAATTTGTCCCGCCATTCATGTTATACAGATATCAGAATATTCGGACACCAAATAAAGTATTTCAAAATAATGACAACGACAAATCATGTTATTATTGGATTGCTCATTATTTGATCACTTGAATAGTCTATTCTATGTCACTCGGCCCATCTCTTTATGTGTGCCTATAAAGTGGGCATCGAGAGACAGCTCTCTCTCTCTTCAAATTGAAGGAAATTGTGGACTTTTAATGGCCTTTCTGTAGAGCCACTTGATACTTCAAACTTCAATTTTACGGGCGATTGAACTAAGCATGTTCCTGACAAAATTGATGTATGTATTAATTTCCTTTAACTGTTGATTAATTAGCCTGCGTTGAAGGCGCAAATGGAACCGTTTGATGCGAATTTGCATATTAATCAAATTGTTCTTGATTATTCACACGATCTAGGTTAGGCTTGTGTGATCCTGAGACGATACCTGTCCTCGCTGCCGATACGTTTGCTGATACGTGTTCTATGGAAATCAATGACACATAGGACGTGTCTGGATATTTTGAGTAAACAAAAATTGCCTGCTCAGTGTTGTGATGGCAGATCGAAAATTAACAAACAGGGAGCTTGATATATGCCCTGCAATTATTATTAGGCCTATTGATTGTATGTGCGCGCGCAACGGCAGGCGATGTATTGTTCTACACAACAATTTGACAAACTACAGGCTGAGAAGCTTGTCGAAAGCGTGCACAACCCTGGATGTTTATTTTTTATTATAAGAGCTCGACTTAGTTCGAGGAGTGGGACAATTAGGCCTATAATAAAAACAGGGTTTTTAGCGAAGACTCTCAAGTTGACATTATGTTGGTCGGATAACTCTCAATTATGCCGTTTGTCAATTGACTGTCATATTATTGGCTTAAAATCAGCCGTTTGGACGCCACACAGCACGTAAACCGTTGCGCCACAACGTAAATGCACATGGAGACACCTTGTGGCTATTGACCGAAAGTCCACACGTTTCACTGAGCGGTTATGTGTGGTTATACACTGTCAGAGCATAGACCAAATCTGTGGCGCATTCATTAATCACGTAAAATAGGCCCACATATATTGAGCACATGTCAAAAGACAAGTAATTGGCTGTTGGAAACTAGCCGAAAAGGTAGGCAACATAATATCTACGTAGAAACGATGTTCATGTAAACTCTTGCAAAATCCTGCAGTGGGTGGGCAAATTACTAATTGATTTGCCTATTTCAGAGATGGTAATCCCATTGTGTTATGGCTTTTTGCTTCTTAGAAACCTTCTAGTAATCATTAAAAATGAGCTCGTTACACTTCTGTCATTTTACACATCCTTTATTTTCACCTTGATTGGTGTTAATGCTAATTTATATTAATATCATTGCAAACAAGGTGCAATAGTGCATGCATGCAGTGATTACACATCATACATAATAACATTCTCAGGCATCGCGCTTTTTACGCAATGAACTCAAATCTTAGTTCCAATACTGCGCACATTAGCGCAGCTTTAGTGGTCTACAACACTCTTTTTGCGACAAGCTTACGTCATCATTGTTGGCGGTATTTTGAAACGGGAAAGTGTTTCCCCAGCTGTTGAAAAGGGTTTTCGAAGGCGTTATTTACATCCAGAATCACAAAGACAAAAAGTATTTTCATTCTTATTTAACCTTTTTTATTATTATTGTTAATATGCATCGTCTTTTGCAGGGTTTTTCCAAATGAGGCCAAACGCATGTAGTTTTAACGAGGAGGCTATGTGTTTGTATTTGTACACAGCATAATTGTCCGTGTTTATTAATTGCTGATATTGACTGTATCTTGCTGTATTTACTTTTAGATGGACGCTAACCAGCCGGATGACCAAGAGGCTGCGCCCCATTCCCCGAACGCTCCGCTGTCAGAAGCTGCAGAAGCAGAGCTGTTTGACGAATGTGAAGAACAGTTTGCACAACTTCAAAATGTAAGGCTTGTGCTTGGAGCGCGATTTCCCCCCCCCCCCCCCCAAAAAAAAAACAAATCCGTTTGACTTGAAGCAATATGCAATTGATATGTTTCTCTCTTGCAGCTTCAAAATGAAATCATATTGTGTGAAACTGATTTGTCTGAAGATCCACAAGACCAGGTGCGGTGACACTTTCAGTGAATATGTCATTATTACCTAGTCTTGCCGTAGTGGCCAGGAGGCTTAACTTCCAGTAAAAAGGTTAATGGTTCAATACTCTATGTCGACAACTAGTCTGTGGATGTCCTCGAGCAAGATACCTCGCGGTGCTTGCTTGCACACTGCCCAACAAACAAAACATCCCAACTATAGAAAGCTGGCTGACACCGATTTGACATGTCGCCAACAAAAGACAGCTAACGACCACTAAAGGGTTGCCCTCTGATCTTCTGTCCCGATCTTTGCTGGTGTTTATTTGGGCAGTGCACAAGCACCTTTACCTGATGAGAACATAAGCAGCCAAATCATGTCAGCCGTTTACCATTAAAGTAATTTTACCATTATCCATTTGAATATAAATATCATATCAAGATCATAGTTTGGCAGCATCAAATGGCATGGTGTTTCAGGCCTAAATTAAAGATGCAAAAGAATGAATGTTAATGAACAAATGTAACTTATCTCTTAGTCTCTGAACAGATTGATGGCAACAGAAGCTCAGCTGACACAGTGGCTTAAAATGGAGCCACGATGTAAGTATTGATTTTCTCATCAGTTTATACAAGTGAACAGAAGTCTCAATTAGAGCCGATTCAGAAAACTGCATATGCTTACCATTGGTGCAATAAACTTATCCAAAAAACATTTTTTGGACGCAACAAACTCTTGCCTGTGCCGGGGGCCTTCTGTAAACTCAAATCTTGTCCGGGGGAAGTTGCTTAACAGACGTTTTAGACAGGGGAGAGGACTGGTACTTTGTGCTGACTGGGGCAGCGCTGTGTCTTGTTTTAATGCATTTTTTTGGACAACAATGGAACCGACGTCGATGGAGTGTCTGTGGCCGTCGTGGCGACTGTGAGCGGAAATCTGCTCGCAAGCCACTGCTGGCTGTGCTCTGTTCATCTGTACCCTCTCCCCTGATTTTAGTGCTGGCCACAAACCCTGAGATTCTGCTTCACGCTGGAAAAGAAGAGGTATAGAAATGTTACACATTGGCAATGTAAACTAGTAAGATAATTTGCCCAGGCAGGAAAGTACAGGGAAGCAGTAGAAATAATTTTAAAAAAACATAAATAAGAGGGTAAAAACTATAACAATACATCCAGAAATGGTTTGTTATTATACATACTGCAAATATGTATTTGTGTATTTATCTATGTATGTATATCTCTTACACAGTATGAGTAGTAGCAAGTAAATGAAATAAATGTCAACATTACAGGAGGTTGATGTAGACATTATTAACAATATATGCTACATTATTGAATTACTATACATTATCGACCATCATCCATGTCTGAAATGGCCAAAGGGCAGGTTATTACTCTTATCAATAGCAGAATGTTTTTTTGTTTTTTTCAGATGCAAAAGCTTTGCTCTGAACTCGAGATGATTGCTGCTTGCTTCGAAGCCAAGAGGAGTAATCTCACGGAAACACTCGAACGGTAACCTTTTTCTCCATCATTTCCTTCCATTTTTTTTTGCTGTCAATGCATGCTTCTTAACGGATGATGATGAATGGTCAGTAAAAGGCTGTTTTTGTTCTTGTTTCCAGTGAGCAGACGTGGCTGGAGAAAAGAAAAGAGGTATTGAGTGCGGCAACCAGTTGTGTTGAGCGGCTCAAAATTGAGAAAGAGACTCTGTCTGAGCACAGGTAGGTTTGATGAACCAATGGCAACCTGGCCAACAAACCGTTCCCAAAAGTTCAGCTCCCTTAAAATATATCATCGTATTATTATATAATGCAGGGTCAAATAATTTCACTGAATCTGCCTGGTTGGAATATTCCTTCAAAAAGGTCAGTTGTCACTGAAGATCCCATCCTGGAGTCAACACCTTGCCCGGTATTGCTCTACCCTAACCCAACCAGCCTGTGATTATGGTAAAGCTGACCCTGAATCTCAAGTCCTGGGGCAGATACCGAGCCTTGAAAAACAATCAAGCTCCAATAAGTTGTTGATTTATTGAGACTGGCAGCATCATTTGTCAGCAACAACAAAAACTGATGCGTATTTGCTGTCTAAATCCAAGGCGCCATGAAGCCTCGAAAGCCAGACAAAACATACTATTGTTGTCAATAAAACGGCATCTTTGTATGCAGTCTGAGAATTGAAAGACTGGCTGCAGCGTTATAAAGAATTGGGCACCAACCCTCCAGGGGTTTGTTCCCATTTGTAAATCCCAAGCAAAGAAAGTTTGGTACACACCTGTTGTACCTCTTTCCCCAACCCTGTTATCACGGAACTCCTCAGTGTTGCCAGCCAACATCATGACTTCTAATGTGCACTTCACATATGTACCGCTGCTGCCGCTGCAAAACCGCTATCAAACCAGCAAACCATGACTGGGGAAATCGCTGTGAGGATCCCCTAATGGTCAGCCGGTTTCTTCCTAAGTGCATGTAAAATGTTGTGTGGAGCACAGCTGGGTGGATGGTTCCTGTCACTAATAACGACCGTGTGCAAAGTCACCACCGGGGTCATTACACCTGGTCATGGCATGGGCCCTTGCTGACTTTGTGCTTCTGTGCCTTTGCTTGCCAGTGCACTCATGCACTAGTATGTTATTTGTTTTGTTATATGCTAGACATTTACATTTAGCAGACGCATTTAGCAGACGCTTTTATCCAACGCGACATACAAAGAGTACATTTGGCATAAGAAGGTGAAACATTTCATGGCTGCCAATACAGTAAGAAAGCCACCAGAACAAGTTTCAAGCATTGCAATTGCTAGGTTAACCATTAGTACCATTGTAACCATTGTATACTTACTAGTATACATAATCTGACTAAGTGCCAAGTTACAAAGAGTGCCAAGACGTACAACAAATAAGAGCAGGTTTTTTTTTTGTTTTGTTTTAAGAGGATGGATGTTATTCAGGGTTCAGGTGAACTCTGAACAAGTGGGTCTTGAGTCTCTTGCGGAAGATGGGGAGTGACTCTGCAGTCCTGACGTTGGCAGGGAGCTCGTTCCACCACTGCGGTGCCAAAACGGAGAAGTCGTGATTTTGATGTTGTCTGTTAAAATTATTGCACGTTTGGAGTTTGGAGAAACGCAATTTCCATCCTCTGTATAATTACTTGCACTAATTATATGGTAGGAATGACAATAAAGTTCACTTTGACTTTGACTTTGACAGTATACTGCTGGACACCAAGAACAAGATCAAGAAAATGAAACACTACCATGACGAGCTGATGGAAACACTGGGAGACCTCCTGGAGAAGCACTTCCCCATCCCCACATTTGAAGGCAACACTAGCAAGAAGAAAAAAGTAAAGATGGCTGCCAATGACGATATCAAGACATATTTTCTGTTTGCGTTTAACCACGTGAGTGTGGCTAATTATACATCTTGTTACTTTGCAGAATGAGCTGCCAAATCTGAATGACGATCTAATATCGCTGAATGAAATTCTTGAGGTGAGTTATGGTTCATCACTCTGTTTTTCCACCATCAGTAGTTTGCGGCAGATTGATTGAGACAAATGGCTGCTCATTAGCCATCCCCTAGTGAAGATGCAAATGATGGAAATGATTCATTAAACATATCATTCTTTAAACAAAAGCCTGTTGTTACAGTAGGGATGCTATGGGGTTGTACAACACACCAAATGATTAATGTCACTTCACTCACACCAGCTGTCACAACACAACACCAGGCAAATCACCGGAAATGATTCGCATCCAATGAGGGCCGAGTAGCAAGCGAGTGTGTTTTGACTGTCAATGCCGCACAGAGGAAGGGCTGCATGTTGCTATACCTGGTGGTCCTGACATGCAGCACTTTAACGGTGGCCTTAACGCAATGTATGTCGCGTGAAGGTAGATGTCACTGGCTGGTGTCTCTCTGGTGAGGTTGATGTCGCCCAGCAATATAAACACGCTGAGGTGGTGCACTAGAGCAGACCAGACGTTTACGTTTGATCGACCGGCAATGGGAGAACTTGCTGGAAGTATGAGACATCACTATAGCTGCCCTGCAAAGAACATTGTGTTATTTCTAAACATTAGATGGTAATGAATTTATATGTATATATATGTTTTTTTTCCTGTTCCTCCAAAGTATTTTCCCTGTTTCCTTGTTTGTTCCATCGGCTGTGCGCTCTCTGAGATTTGCGTTTGGTGATTCAAACCATGTATTTATGTTACAACAACACTCTTTCATACATTTTTCCTTTTACATTAACAGTGAATTCAGATGTGTTGTTAAGACGCAGGTATGCATCTGTCTGAAGGATGCCTACAGGTAGCCTGTGGACCTTGGGGATTGACCCCAGTACCTTTTTTTTTTTTCCCGCTGGGCGTCAAAAACCCTAACCACTATCCTGCCCGCTAAAATACTTACTTTTATGAAAATATTTACTTTGAGATATTAAGCAGATGTTTTTGTTAATCCAAAGCCAATGATCAGGAGAACCCACCTCCAATAGCATGTATATTCTGTTGTCTGTGTGTGTGTGTGTGTGCGTTCTGAACCAGTCTCTTCCTGTCCACCATAGATGCTGATGAACAAGACCCTGGAGAAGCCACATGACCCGTATGTGACAATAGATGAGAGGTTCTGGCAGCCATATGTGGAGATGCTGCTCCGGTTCAACATGGCAGTGAGGCACCCAGAGAACAACTCCATGATACGCCTGGAAAACTTTTGTTAATGGTAGAATCGGAGTACTATTGTAGTGGTACTGCTCTGACACTCTTGTAAACGTTAATTAAATGTAGATATTAAATACAACTTCTTTCAATGTTGGCAAAGGGATAATTTTATTTTATTTTATCGTGTTCTTGGTTAAAATGTTTAAAAAAATGTTTTGTAATTTTTTGATTATTATGAATAAAAACACGTTTATACATGGTTGTTGTGCATTATTTTACATTTAGGCGTGTATATATATATATTTTCCAATCAATTTAACTTCAATCAATATAGTGCTGCAATGAATCTCATTATTTTGGGCATCGAATATAGTGAAGTAAGTATAGTTAAATAAATAAACATCAACGGAGGCGTTAGTGCGTCAGGAGTACATGAGTGTACGTCACATTCGTTGTCCAATCCGCACAGCCTATTTTGTGAGCTCAAGTATTCATGTGGGTGGAAACTATTCCGGTTCCGGGTGTTTTCTTATTCCACGGAGGTGATCAGATCTCCGATTATGGTCTTTTATCTAAAAGTTTTCCAGATAGACTAGTATTGAAAAAGTAACTACCCTTTATTTCGGAACATTCAACCCCACAGTCACGATGACGACTCGTTCAGAGAGGGAGAAGGCCCTCAAACTCAACGAGCAACATCAGGTCATCCTATCCAAAATGCTGAGGGAGGACGACAACAAATATTGCGCCGACTGCGAGGCTAAAGGTGCGATGTGTGGCTTCAACATTTACCTATTTCGTCCCTATGAATCACAATCCATCCTTTGAGAGTAGACCGTTTACAATGACGAGGGGACCGGTTTTTGCTTGTAGCTAACTATTGTAGCTAACGCTGACTCGTTGAACATCTGAGTTAGTAAGAGGCAATGTCAGCTGACACCTTACTTCCCCTTCAGCTGAACAGTGCCCGGCTAGCTTGCTAAGTGGACCAAACCCATAACTATGACTATGTGTCACGCATTCCTTATAAGTCTGTTGGTCAAAAGGAGCAGAATATATTATTGTCTGAACATGAATTCCAATCGAGTAAAATTGTATGGCAGAAGAATTTAGCACTCGTGCCAAGAGGTGATGTTTCTGCAAGATCGCGCACGTTCGCCCCTGTCTTCATGTGTCACCACTTTCCTCCTCAGGTCCCAGATGGGCTTCCTGGAACCTCGGCGTGTTCATCTGCATCCGGTGTGCTGGCATCCACAGGAATTTGGGTGTCCACATATCCAGGGTGAAATCAGTCAACCTGGACCAATGGACCTCAGACCAAATCCAGGTATGGTGCATTTGCCTAAAAACAAAATGAAACCTGAGACTGGCATTGCAAGGATTCATTTAGTGAACTGGAATTGATTATGCAGCAGTCTCTATTACTGCCTCGGACGTAATTGAAAATACTATAAATGCTGTTATTAGCTATGTTGGCTAAAATGTCAGTCGACATCTTTCTGCTTTAGAGTATACAGGATATGGGCAACACCAGGGCAAGAAAGCGCTATGAGGCAAATCTTCCAGAAAGCTTCAGAAGGCCTCAGACGGACCAGTATCCTTCACTGGACTACGCTACACACACACACACACACACACACACACACACACACATCATGCCGCTAACATGTACATTTTAACATGGTGGTTTCCCCCTTAACTTTGAACCCAGAGCTGTGGAATTCTTCATCAGGGACAAATATGAGAAGAAGAAATATTACAGCAAGAATGTGACCAATGGAGGCAGTGTATGTATGACTTGGCACACACGCAGTAAACCAAACTAAACACATACAGTTCAATAGCTTTTCAGCTGCGAATCATGGCTCCTCTTTCTTATAGGTTATTCCGTTGTGGCAAAGGGCTGTCATTGTTAATGAATTGCAAGCGGTTCATGTTCCATCCAATTTAACATTTTAACATAATGTACATTTATTGCATCATTAAAATACATACATGACAGCAAAGGGCTTTTAAACAACAGGCCACTTGTGAGGGTTAGCTTGTTTGGTTATTTCACCCGGATTTGCATATCATTATGTAAATCCCCAGGTATGGAATGGATTTAGTGACCAATGGTGTCGTTCTCTTTTTTTTCCTAGCCAAAGGAAAAGGAAATTAAGAGGGAAAAGGAACCTGAAAGAGGGAATAAGCTGTCATCCTCATCCAAGGTAAGCTCTCAACAGACGAAACCAGTCCCTTGTTATGGGAGGATGGATGGATAGATGGGTACTTTATCCACCCCTAAGTAAGTGAGGAAGTAAGTTGCATTGTATTTCTGTTTTAGAGTGAAGAATGTCGGCCAGTCCCCAAAATCAGCCCTCTGAAAAGTTCTGAAAACAATGTGAACCTTTTAGGCCTTGGTAAGTGTTTGTCTGTGTGTGTCTCTCTGTCTTTGCATTTCTCTTTCTTTAGCACATTTATATACTCATTATCAAATTTGTTAACGTAAAAAAAAAAATCCCCTGCAGATGTTCCTCCAGCTGCATCAGCTAACAACAGCACAACTAGCACAAGCCAGAACAACAACGACCTGGACATATTCGGACCCATGGTGTCCAATCCCCTTCCAGTGTCCACCCCTGCTGCTCAGTTCCCTCAGGTATGACGGGACACGTCTTTTTCCAATAAAGTTTCACCATGATGTCGTGGGCGTCGTACATCCAAAGGCCTGATTGGTTGCTTAACCAACGGCCTGCGTGCAACAAGGGTTAAGGGTTTTCGGCTGAGTGTTTTTCTCCTGTGTAAACTACTGATGTGTCAGGCGGCAGACGGGCCAATCGTATGTAGATGGCCGAGACCTAACTTTAGCTCGTCGCTAACCCGTTCGATCAGGGCGATGGATTTCACGTGGATGCGTGGATACGGCTTGGAGGGGAGGGGGCGGCGGCATCGACGCCAACACGCTGCGTGGCGTCATTAACCCCCGCGACACATCCCGCGAGCAGTCGTTCCATGTCTCGCCTTGATGCCCGCGCTTTGTTTTGTTTTTTTCCCCCAGGCTGCTTCCATTGACCCCGCGGGCACCCCCACGCAGACCGGGGCGGCCGGAGCGCTGGCGGGCCTGTCCAGCTCAGGGTCCTGCCAGGCGGAGCTCGACCTGTTCAGCGACCCCAGCGGCGCCGCCGCCGGCGCTAAAGCGGAGGACGCGGCCAAGAAGCCCCTCTCCAAGGACTCCATCTTGTCTCTGTACGGAACCAGCAGCATCGCCCAGCAGGCTCCCAACGGTAGGGACGTGCGCGGGGGTCCGTCCGGAGAGAGGGCGGGCCGAGGGGGAGGGGCGTGTGGTTGAACCGCGGCGGCGAGGCATTGTCTGACGCGTGTCTCTGTTGTGTTAAATGGAAGTGAGTCAGCGATTTGTTCCCCGTGCGTTTCCTGATTTTTACACAGCGCAAGCCGGGCACACACACACACACACAGGCACGCACACTTCCCCCCCCACTGTAGTCATATACATCTCTATCACCAACATCACACTGAGAAACCTGTTTGTGCTCCCAATAGGCCTTTACTGTTTACCCAAACGTTTTCATCCCTAGACAGACAGACAGACAGAAATACTTTAATGATCCCTGAGGGAAATTGCATTCGTTACAATACTCCAGGAAAAGAAGAAGAAGAGACAGACACTCTACGTATAGCAGAGTGTTAGAAAACCCTGAGCCCTTGCCTCTTGTTGCCATAAACAATCAGGTTTCTAAATCCATGATAAACAGTGTAAGATGGCATGACTGGTAGAACCGAATGTCATCCAGTCGTTATGCTTGTTGCAGACTAAACCCTGCTGCGACTCATTGTCACGACATATGTCTGTTGTGTTGAATCATGATCACTGCAGGGGGTCTGTTTTGTTTATGATGACTTGCCATGGGACAAGCAATTGCTGCGTACGTTTCAGAGATGGATGTGTTTGTTCCAAGGAAGTCCCAATATACAAAAACTTCTAAAAAAAAAAACAAACCTATACAGTAGACACACGAATGCTACATGCTTGGCTACTGCATAGATGTTAACGCTACCGCAGACTAATGCTGCGTTTCCACGACATTTCCTGGTCTGAGCTGACGACCACTGCAAAGCTGTAAATACTTGCAAACTAGGCAGTGCAGAAACCAG
The DNA here is from genome assembly GCA_027123175.1 of Urophycis cirrata. NCBI lineage: Eukaryota > Metazoa > Chordata > Actinopteri > Gadiformes > Phycidae > Urophycis > Urophycis cirrata. The sequence continues at coordinate 17,721,033 of JAOPUH010000104.1, read as the reverse complement.
TGGTGCAAAATTTGCCCTCTGCAAGTGTTTACCTTGCCTGCGCTATTATCTGTGTGCATATCCTATTGTGCCAGAAAGTGTTTGACATGTGATATGCATGCATCCTTAACAACCCCAGCCTCTCAAACTCTGTCATCCACCGCCTGACCACATGAAGATCTCAGGGCTGAGATTTCACACGGCAGACGCCATGCCATTTGTTAACACATCTGTTAGAGCGTGCAGTGTGGACTGTTTTGCAGTGTGTGTGTGTGTATATATCGTAGGGATGGGCATTTTAAGTTGGTTTTGTCCCACTATTCTACTAGCAGAGACACATTTTGAGTGGAGTGGACTAGTCGCCATTTTCAAACCATAAGCCTATTCACTGGATAATAGGAATTAGGCTAAAGGCCGCATCCAAACGATTAATGCCGGGCCCTTCTATTGACAGGGCTTATGTAGCAGTGAGACCTTTATTGTTCGTTATCGCAGCGTAACATAGCGATTCGATTGTTGTTCAAAAGCACTTGTCGCTAATCAGCCTGCCTCTTGTGAGTCAAAATGGACGTTGGCTCCGTTTGTTTATCTGTTGAATTGCCAGGCTCTAGGGCAAACATGTAGAAATGTCCTAAGCTGGTATTTACCATTTGAGCAGGGAAGCACAGTCCGACGGCCAGAGGTCGCCGGGATGAATATTTCATGAAATGTGGAGTTTACGAAGCCTCTGGGCCCCCGAAGCCACCACGCATGTCTCTGAAGAGCAGGGTTTTGCATCACAATTCTATTATTATGACACCTTGGGTTGAAGGGACAACAGTCACCAAAGGTTAGACATGCTTCCGGGCCTGGTGGTGTGTGTCTGGTTAATCCCAGGCCGTGGCTGTTCCGTTGCCAGAGCTCTACCAGGGTTGGATTTCTAGAGCGACGTTTCCAGTGCGAGCTCTGATTCAACTGTGAGGAGTTTGAGTTACAGATCCTAGCGTCGAGCGGTTACCTGATGCCTGAGCTGCCCAGCATTCAGTACTGATTTCCCTGCTAGTTTTTTTTTTTTTTTTTGTACGGACTCTATGACTTCACAGAAGAAGAAGAATTACTCTTTTTGATCCCGTGAGGGAAATTTGGTCTCTGCATTTAACCCAATTGTGAATTAGTGGAAATACACTCAGCACACAGTGATCGTGAGGCACACAGTGAGGTGAAGCACACTAATCCCGAGGCAGTGAGCTGCCAACAGCAGCGCTCGGGGAGAAGTGAGGAGTTAGCCGTTCGTACTGGTCGGGGTTCGAACCGGCAACCCTCCGGCTACAAGTCCGAAGCCCTAACCAGTAGGCCACGGCTGCCCCTGTTGACGGTATCGGAGGTTGCAATCTGCCCCTTCACCGCTAGGAGCCACCAAACCCCCCACACTGCTCCTTTAAGGTTACGTCGAGTTCACATCCAAAGTGACTGTCTGCGCGCACACGTCCAAAACGCTGCACTCCCATTGGACGAGCCCGCCACCCTAGTAGTCAGCGGGTCAGAAGTGATGCGCTGGGAGAGGGAGAGGGAGGCAGAGGGGAGAGGGAGGCAGAGGGGAGAGGGAGAGGGAGAGGGAGGCAGAGGGGAGAGAGAGCGAGAGCCTCAGGGTAGGACACTGATAGGAGGAGAAGGAGGAGAAGGAGGAGGAGGAGGAGAGAGAATAGAGAGGGTAGAGAATGCCCCAGGGCAGGAGGACACCAAGAGTGGAAGAGGAAGATGAAAAGGAAGAGGAGGAGGGCAGTGCCCTAATTGATGCATTATTTGGTTTGCTCTCCACTCAAACATGTTTGTTTAATGGAACCCTCACCTCCTCCCTCTGACCTACCCCCCCCAAGCTCCTCCTCATCACCTCACCTTCTGCTCCATCTTGTAACCCCTCTCCATTCACTCACCCTCTCCTCTCATACTCACTGCTGTCAGGAAATCCCATGTGACTGCTTCCATCTCATTCACTCTCTCTCTCTCTCTCTCTCTCTCTCTCTCTCTCTCTCTCTCTCTCTCTCTCTCTCTCTCTCTCTCTCTC
>JAOPUH010000104.1:17616967-17628200 GCA_027123175.1 Urophycis cirrata | reverse complement strand
TCACTGTGTGCCTCACCATCACTGTGTGCTGAGTGTATTTCCACTAATTCACGATTGGGTTAAATGCAGATACCAAATTTCCCTCACAGGATCAAAAGAGAAATTCTTCTTCTTCTTCTTCTTCTTCTTATAAGATTCACTTAGGCATGGGGGGGGGGAGTTGTCATATAAAATCTAATCATGGTAATAATGATAATTATTTTAATGTTTATTGTATGCTGGGGTTTCAGATAACATTGAGGATGCAGGGTCCACTGCTTCGAGTCCTAGCTGTGACCTTGGGTCTGATCTTGTATCCACGAGAGGAGCCCGGTGTGGAGGACTGGGCCGATCTCGTCACAGAGGGCACGGAGGATGGCGAAGGCTCACCCAGCGAGCTCACGGAACCGTGCGCGGAAACGCCCTTCAGCGACAACGCCCTTCCACAAAAGGACGCCAAAGCCAACGCTCAACGGGACCTCTGGCTGACCCGCGAGAGACCCAGTGAGTCCGCCGTGACCTCCAACACCCCCTATGCGCTCCGCCCGTCGGAGGACTCACGGCGCGTTTATTCGGTAGGCGAGGCAGAAAATGAATACGTCCAGGCCAAGGGTTCCGGGAAAAGCCACATCGAACCAGATGCCAGCCCGCCCCGGCGAGTTGAGGTCAAACCCGATGCTCCCTACCGCCAGGCCTCGCCGGCAGACCACACGGACGCACGGGCCGTGCCATGTACGGAGGAGGAGCATGTCAACCGGGCGCCAGGTCACGGCGCGGCCAATGAAAACAGGGAACACACGGTGGGGGGGACACACGGGGCCCCCACAGACGCAAGCAGATGGGCTGGCCCAGGAGAAAGAGCGAGAGTGCCGGTGCCCTGGCTCTCCGGACCACCGCAAAGGGACCGGGCGGAGCGGGAGGGGGAAGGGGATTACTTGTGGGATATATGGAACACGATCTCAGCTATCTCTGTGGTCCACTTCCTCTGGAAATACTTGAGACGTTGCGTCTTCAAGCAGTTTTTTGCAGACAATTGGATTCAGTCCAACACACCGCCACCCGTGGAGTGCATATCTGGCAGGGTGCCGCTGCCAGATAGTGAAACACTGCGTCTTTTCCACAGCAGATTTGTCAAAGTTTCTCAGGCTACAATTTTGAGAAGGGGGGCATTTTTGGAAGGCTTGACACATGACCTATTAGAAGTCATGCGGACCACAAGTGCAGAAAGTGCTGGCGTTGTTATGGAGGAATTTATTCAGACGGAGAGTGGCTGTGACGTTGTTGTTCCATTTGTTCCAGCAGAACCGTATGGTTTTCAGTGCGAGCTCTGGGGCACCTCTGAAGATGGCATGCAAGGCTGTGGCAAAATAAACATCGTGGAGAAGAGTGAGAGCCAAAATGGCTGCCACTGTGACTCTTCTAATGTGCTAGACATGGTTTGTCTGCTTCACCGGCAGGTTGAGAAACCGACAAGAAGATACAGCGCAGGTGTTCATAGTCTTCTCTGCAGCAAAAACACCACATTTCTTTCCAAAGATAAGGTTAATAAATGGTTCAGTGGCGCAATAAGAAAAGCTTGGGAGCAGATATCCCACAAATATGAGTTTGAGCTGAGTTTAAGTAAAAGAGATATTCTTGGGGGGCTGGTGGTTAGATTCAGATCAGGAAGAAAGGTCCACTTTACACTCAACCCTGTGGTAAAACTCCACAACACCGCAGCCTATTTTTCAACAACTCCCTGTCCTACAAACATCTCAGACATTTCCTGGACAGTGTCTCTAACCAACTACGAGGCCAAATTCTTCAAGCATGCTTGCAAAACGCTGCCCGAGCATGCATGCCACAGTCAAGTTCTTGACATTATAAGTTTCCTCCACCAGAAGCAGACGGCACTGACGGGAAGTAGTGCGCTTAAAGATTTCCATTTTAAAAATGCGCTAATGGAGCTGCTTTTGTCCACGGGCTCATCACAGTGGCACCCTAAAGATATACATTGCCGACTGCGGGATCTTGTAGTGTTAATGGAGAAAAGCCTTCGTCAGCGAGTGCTGCATCATGCACTCATTGGCAACTCTTTAGCACAAAACATTGAACTACCTACCGAACTCTTGGAAGCCCAAAGAGTTAATCTTTTCCACCCCCTTGTGGTTCGGAACGGCAGCTACACCAAAACGGTACAGCATTTTCAGGAGATGCTGAGAAACGCCTTCATACTAATGGAAGACTACGTATCATCCGAGCGTAATTTAGGTAAAAAGAGATGAATTCCTATGGTTCCAACTGTACATTGTTTGCCACTGTAGATATGGAATATAGATGCTATATCATGTCGTATGTATTAAATCATAATCAATTGTCTGGTACGCCATTGCATGGAAAACCTCACTCTTTACATTTCTGGTAAACCTTTAAGCACCCTGCTTAAAGCTTGACATTATAGTTCAGATATTTCGGATGCATGGTCCACTCAGTAAAGCAATTACATGGCCAGTGTCAAATACTTTATAATTTACATTACAACATGGATTCAAGGGCAATAATGAGGACCAATTAAAATACAGGAGCATTTATTTGTGAGACGTCGAGTAGTCATCGTCCTAGTAGCTGAAGAACCCTGCCTCATTATCCACATTCCCCGACTTTAAAGTGGATTCCAGGGCAAGACCATCAACCACCAAAGGACTGCTTGTGTGCACGAGCTTTGAAGCTGGATTGGAAAAAACAATCAAGGCAAATTATTGTTTAAAGGATGGCACCGCCATTTACAGTAGAAGGCACAACTACAACCAAATGTAGGCAACAATTTTAGGGTATGTGGCACAAAACGGGTTACATTAAAGTATGATTTAAAAAGGCTCTAAAAGTCGGGTTGACGTTCGATGCAGTGACCGGCTGCATAAACCCACCCTTTGGTTGAACCACACAGCTTGAGTCACAGCAGGAGCAAACGGTCCCACCGTCATAGAGCTCTATCCACCTGAGTACAGTCAAGCACACGTTAAAAGTTGGGAAATGCAATTCAGACAGGGGAAATGCTTGCGCCACAACGCAAGCCATGAATAAAAGCCAATTACCTTTTGGTAGCAGTGTCATAATTGCAGGATTTCATGCTCTCAGTTGCTGTAAGGGGCCCCACTGAGAGCTCACAATGCAAGTAGATTTTCTAGAGAATGAAAACAAGTTTTGAAAAAAAGTTATTGAGGTGGCAGCGGCACACTGCTGAAAGTCTATGCATGCATTCCTGCACTACCTTTGGAGTTTCCGGGGTCATTATCATGTCCTTGAACACAAGGGCACTGAGGGAGAACCTCAGGGACATCTTTGAGGCCTGAGTGAGGAACTTTGCCTGCTCCGTTACCGTGCCAGCCACCATACAGCTGAGGTCACAAAGGGTAAAAAAAAATAAAAATGGCATTACTCGTTTCGTTCCATTAAATCAGGAAAAGGCCTTGGAATATGAGAAGACTCACCCTTGGTTTTCAATCACTGTGTATTTGGGATTCGAATTGGAGTCCTGGGAAGCAGTCATATAGCACCTGCTCGCATACAACCTCTGGCCTGCACTTGGAGCGTCCGCGAGTTTGGCCACAAAGTACATGGTCGAACCCAGGGTGTAGGTCTGAAGCCCCGTCAACTCGTTGCCCACCGCTGAAATGGTGAAATGGCTCAAGAGTCAATCCTTCTCATTACACGACAAACCCTTTGGCTTTAAAACGGGGGCGAGGGGTCAACAGCGGGCCAGACTACACAGCTTTGTTGCATACACAAACCAGTCGAGTTGGTGTTAAATTATTATGAAAGGTAGTCAAATTAAAATCGATCCAAACCAAAAAATCCTCATGCTGAAAAATTTAATATATATATTGCATATTAGTTTGGCCAGGTTGAATGCTACATACCATCTTGAAGGGTAATGGTGGCACCCAATTTAGATTCAAGTTTTTTGTAAACAGTGCCAGCCAGTATTGGGTGAATGCCAGGCGAATACGAATGGTGGACCCTAAATATATTAAAAACAATTCAGCATTATAAAGTGGTTGGATGCAGACGACACACAATTACAAGCATCACATGTCAAAGGAGATTCATCTCAATTGCTACAATAGTAGGTGCTCAGCAAGTACCAAGGATCAACCGTCCCAAAAAACATGAGTTGATCACTTCTTACCATGTACGGAAGCAAAAAAAAAAAGGCCCACCTGTGGTAATTGCACTGCAAAGGCACATTAAACGGAACCTCCCAGAAAACAGGTCCTTGAGGCTTGAAGGTAAGAGAACCACCGACAGCCAAGAAATCCGGGTAGGGCTGGAATACAAAGCAAGTTAAAATGTTGAGCCTCTGGTGACACAATTTACACTTTTCTAGACTACACACATTGTGTGCTTTCAGCAGTAGGTGAAAGTCAAGTTTACATTAAAAAGGTAATGCTTCACTAACCTGCTTGGTGAACCCGCATGGACTGGTCAGCAGGTAGCGAAAGTAATAATGGATATCAGAGGCTCCGTTTACAGCACAGGGTCCCAACTTCAGATATTTGTAGGCCGTGACAGTGCTGAAGAGTTCCCTTCTGACCCTAACAAACAATCTATCCAGGAGGCACAACATTTCTATCAAGGGAGGCGAACTTGGCACTGTAGTTGGGGGTAAAGGAGTTACAAGCAGAATATCCTTTACAGCATTCTGCAGTTGCCTGGTACCAAGATCAGGCTGTAAAAGAGCCTTAGGGTCAGAAGAGGCCGAGACACGCAGGAAGGGAGGAATAGGTATGGCACTAGACTGAGGACTGGCACTAGTCTGAGGACTGGCACTAGTCTGAGAAAAGGCCCTTGGTTTTAACCCTGGTGCCCATTCCTTTGCAGCAGACAATGCATTCCATTCTAGTACAGGATCACCAAACTCATAACCACTGAATCGATAACAGGAAGCAGAACAACACAAGAAAAGAAGACCGGCCACCAACTTTGCCATTGTGCAGTCTCAACTGCACTTCAGATTGACCCAGGCCTGCTGCACAATGAGCCGCCCTAGTCACCTGTTGTTTATATGTTGGAAATATAGTCGAATGGCCACAGCTGTAGATAATGATAATTCAGAATAGCCAATCAGAGGTAACTCGTTAGATTGGATGTGCGCGCATGCGCGAATGTCTGTTTAAATGAAAAACATAAGGATATAAATATGTATATATATATTTATTTGTATACTGTGCACATATATAGAATAATAAAAACAAACGATTAACTATATATAAATTGTTTCAATCATCGGATTTACTAGTTTTTCCCCTGCTACGTATCACGTACAACAACATAACCGGTTGCACAGCGGAAATTGTCAAGAACAGCATTTAATTGTTGTTCTTTATGTTGGCAGAATAGCTAACACGGCGTCAATTTTACTCATAGCAAACATTTTACCTAGCCTTAACTTCAACTACATAACGTGTCGTAGATTACAGCTAACGGGAAATGGATCGCAATGTTTGCGTTCGTTAGGAGCTAGTAGATGCATACATTCTGTCTGAGGGCTACTGCTAGCCGCAGCTATCTTGGCTAGCTTAAGCTTAGCTCTGCCTGGTTAGCGCACCACAGATGAGCCATAGGCTCTGAGGAAATAACACCCGATGCGTGGGATGATGGGGACCCAGGGTAGCCCTGTCAAGAGTTATGACTATCTCCTTAAATTCTTGTTGGTCGGAGACAGTGATGTCGGTAAAGGTGAAATCCTGGACAGTTTGCAAGACGGATCGGTTGAGTCACCATACGCCTATAGCAGTGGTAAGTACCTGGCTTGTTTTGGCACAGACGCTCCATTGTGTGTGATTAATTTGTGATCGAGGCTATTTTTTGTATCATGCTTTCTTAGGGATTGACTACAAAACCACTACCATCCTTCTTGATGGGAGAAGAGTGAAGTTGGAGCTTTGGTAAGGAGATTACAAGCCGTAAAAGCGTTGCCCACTGCCTAAATACATCTGATAGTAGTGGTAACATATTTGTGGATGTCTTCAACAGGGACACCTCTGGGCAAGGCAGATTCTGCACCATTTTCCGGTCTTATTCTCGCGGTGCACAGGTAAGGGGACTATTTACGAGGCTAAATAACTAGACATCGATGCAAACGTGTTAATGATACATATTTGCTGACTTTTCTTTTTGTTTCAAAGGGCATCCTGTTGGTTTATGATATCACTAACGGCTGGTCGTTTGATGGCATTGATCGCTGGATACGGGAGATAGATGAGGTAAAGAAATAAGCGTCCAAATATCTCTGAACAGCTAACCGCCATGTTGGATCAAGACATTTGTTCAGCTTACAGTTCTTCCCATGTCTTGATGCAGTAACCACACAAACAAAGTTCCAATGGGAAATGTATATGTATATGTTCAAATGTAAATTCTATTCGTCCCAGCACCCCATTTGGAGTGTTCAATACTTGTCATAAGATGTAATCTATTGTGTATATGTATCAATGTAACAATGTTTTTCAGACCAAACAACGGAGGAACAGAATTTGCTTTGGTTCAGATGTTTATTCTCCACCATTCTCCTTAATTTAGCCTGGAAGCCACCCAGTAATTGATACAGGAATCACTGTATCTTGAGTTAAAGGCCTCCTGGTCCTGCATTGCGTGTATGCTAGAGATCTTGAACAGCAATCACAAGTGTTCTCCATTTTTTTTTTTTTTTTTTTAAAGCTTTGCATGTGTCAATTTTAACCCGAGACTACAACCCTTCCCGTTGTGTTCCATCGCCCAGCATGCTCCAGGTGTGCCCAAGATACTGGTGGGGAACCGGCTTCACCTGGCCTTCAAGCGGCAGGTGCCGACGGAACAGGCCAGGGCGTATGCAGAGAAGAACAGCATGACCTTCTTTGAGGTCAGCCCCTTGTGCAACTTCAACGTCATCGAGTCCTTCACCGAGCTGTCACGCATCGTGCTGATGAGGCACGGCATGGAGAAGTTCTGGAAGCCCAACAGAGGTATGCCGGCAATTGTTTGGCACTTAAAATGATATTGTTTTCGTTGTTATGCCCACTAGTTCTGTAGTACGTTCACCAAGCGGTGACTCGCTGATGGTACACCGATGACATGTGAAACCTCTCCTTTTACTTTAGTTTTTGGGCGTGCACGTACATCATTTCCATGTGTGCTCTGATCAATGTTGACCAAACAACAGCAACCGCAGAATACCACACTATTGCTTCATTTGATTCACATTTTTTGTTTGTATTTAATTTGACAAAATTCATGATTCCGCCTACATTTTTGAGTACCGCTATTCCATCGCGTCTTTGCGAGTGTAATCCCACTGTGTGTGTCCTCCCCCCAGTCTTCAGCCTGCAGGACCTGTGTTGCCGCTCCATCGTCTCCTGCACGCCGGTGCACCTCATCGACAAGCTGCCCCTGCCCGTGGCCATCAAGTCCCACCTCAAGTCCTTCTCGGTGGCCAACGGCATGAACGCCGTCATGATGCACGGACGCTCCTACTCCGTCACCAACAGCCAGGCCTCCGGGGGCGGCAGCGGCAGCAAGGGCAACAGCCTGAAGCGCTCAAAGTCCTTCAAGCCCCCGCAGAGCCCCCCAAAGAACTCCTCTTCCTCCTCCTCCTCCTCCTCCTCTTCCTCCAAGGGGAACTGCAAGATATCATAGTGGCAGTGTGCTGCCTCCGACGGGACAGGCGTGGTTTAATAACGTGACTTGCGGAGGGCCCAGAGGGTTCCTGGGGGTCGTGGGTGAGCCACCCAAGCCCGTTTTGTGAATACAGCTGTGGGTTTTTTTTTTTTTTTTTTCTTTTTTCTGCAGACGACTTGGAATGGATTGTTTTTCTACAGAACTGGTGCCATCTTGTGAGTGTCCTGTCCTTCCCTGTCCTTAGAACCACAGTGGACCACTGCAGACTAGACCAATTTTAGATGTGATTTTTAGAAGTGAATTGGTTTGTGGGTTATTAGCATTAGCCTGTTAGCGCTTCAACGGAACTGATGGAAATGGGCGACGATCGCTTTGTAATTATGTGCGGTGACTGTATAGCCTGTTTTTCGGTCATTGTTTTTGAACAACATGTTGTTGCTTGGTGTTGAACATTTGGGGGGAATTCTGTGTTTTTTGAATGTTTTTGTATCTCATTAACTTTTTTTTTTTTGTATCGTTCAACATTATTTACATGTTATTTATGCTAACTCCAGACCCGTGATTCCAGGAAGAATTTATTTGATGCCTTTTTATTTACCTCTCCAGGTGGTTTTGTTGATTCCTCTTCGTTTATACGTTTGTTAAACTGACCCATGTTATTGACACATTACCAATACGGTTAACTATGCACAACTAGCTGCTGTAGTCGCGCCATTCACCTAACCGGTCCATTATTGATATGGTTTGGAGGTTATCTCCTCTCAGTGCTGTGCTGTTTCTAATATTTTGAATTATGGGATGGATATGGGCTTCATTAGGCCTAAACTTTACTCGACTCTAATGCACAGGCTCAGCTTTGTATGTTTAAGCTACTTAAAAAAAAAACGTTTTTTATAAATGTCCAACTATTCTCTTTTGTGTTGTCAATTATTGATTTTTTTTTTTTCTTTTTAAGTGCGATTGCAAATTTGATATTTAGAAATATTTTTGACATGGTCATTTTTAACTGTCCTACTTTCATAAACTGAAACTTTTTTTCGTGGCCTCCTAAGGTTCGAAGGCCAGTTAGATACAGTACATGATCATGATAAGAAATGTGCATTTCTTATATAAAGGAAATTTAATTTAAAAGTGTTTGTTTTTAATTATGCCTTCATCAAATGCAACACAATTGTCTTCCCCTCTTACCACAGAATGGCCTGATTTGACGAAGTCCTAAAGGTCCCAGTCTGCATGTCAGAAAATAATTAGAGAAGGGACCTCAGCCCTATGGTGGATGGCTCGCTTTACAGGGACAGTGAACCCAGTAAAGAGAACACAGGAGTCAAATCCTATGCTTTTTTGCCCGTCTCTGCCGACCAGTTTGTGACCTGCTGCGAACAACGGCGGCACCGAGTGTACTTTAAAGGCCCTTCGCAAGTCAGGACACCCACCGAGGGTGTGTGGAGCTCGGTCTGTACTGCAGCACCGGTGGTTGTGTGTGTGTGTGTGTGTGTGTGTGGGGGGGGGGGCTCAGTTCTTCCTCCACCAGTGTATGCATGTTGTTTATTTACGTGAGCACGATATTACTGTGGTCTGCTCCAAGTGGAGACCACCACTGTCATGCGTTTTGGCCGCGTAATGATGCAGCAAGTCTACACACAGGACACAGCATGTCGCATACAGCAAGTCTACCCTAAGAAAAAACCTGCCCCCCACCCCCCAAGTGTTCTTTGCAGTAGAAATATCCCACTATCCTTATTTTATAATAGTTACAATCAATATGACAATAAGAAAAAACGGATTCAATATAAACATGCCCAATTCGGGGTTCCCAATCCCAAAGTTCTCGATGCCTATCCGATAGAGTCTTCAAAACGGACGGATACACATCGCTTATGACAACACCGACTTCTACAAAGCCATGGCCAAAAAAGATGCACTGGCATTGAATGTATGGTACTCAGTATGGTACTCAGCCCGGCCAAACCCAGCCCAAAGACATGAGAGGAACGCGCCCCCAGAACTCTCAGCCCAAAACATTTGTTTCGTAAATCTAATCGTGTTTGAATTCCATTTGAAACAGGGCACTCACTTACACTTAAATGTAGCTGGAGAGAAAGTGAAATGGAAACTGGATGAGTGCCACATAAAGAGATGTTCCCACGTTCAATAGATATGTATTTTGAGATATATATATATTTCATTTAGTCAGTTTGTTGTCATGTTGGAGCTTGCAAAAAAATCACATCATCATAAGCTTTGGCGATCTCATGGATATCAGATTAAAACATTCCCACGAGATTCCCAGCGCTATCATGAATATAGGGCCTACCTGTGTATTTAACATTTTACAATATAGAGACATTGACTAGTTTACAGCCAATTACAACAAAGAAACGCGCCCCCCTGTCCAACCCACACTATGAGTGTAGAATCATATAGCCTAAGGATGAGTATCGGGATTTAGAAGGACGGCTTAGGTAAGTAAGGCCAGTAATTATCGCCATGGTGACCATCACTGGGACCCCCTTAGAGCCCCCCATGGCCAGGTTTAAAACGTTATTAAAAAATAAAAATAAAAGTGCATGTCGACATGTCTGTATGTGTGTTTCTGTGCATAGTTACCGTGCGTGCGTGTGCGTGTGTGTCTGTGTGTGTGTTTATTATTCTACATTTTGTACACGGAACTGACTAAAAAAGTAATACTGCCTATTTTGTAATAAAGTCTGCAGTTCGAATACAATGTAGTTCCCATTAGAAAACAGGACAGATGACGCTGGTCACCTTCATAAAACATAAATCGAACATTGTTATTTACCAGCCAATGTGTGGGAACTGGTGACTTCATTGTTAGTCGAGGCCCGTTGGTATCACTGGGGCTGTGTGTTCGTGGGGGTTCTGAATTGATTACTCGCTCATGTTCCATTGGCCAGTACGAGTTTAACCGGGACACCGTGGCAGCACTTGAATGCCGTGCGGTCAAAAGTCATCCAAAGGTTGCGGGGTCATTTTCAATGAAAAGAGACCAAAAGCCGCTTCTCATAGCCTGGCGGCAGCGCTACACGACGGACAGACGAAACGAACGCCGTGGGAAATGTGGCGTTTTACGTTTTTTCCCACCTGTTCGCGAGATAGGCCTGGGATGTGTTTTCTGTAGTAAACGAGGGATGGCGGTGGAACTGGCCAACGTCTAGACAAGACGAGCTTAAAGAACACTTTTGTTTTACTATTTCACACGTGATGTGCCACGCCCCCCCCCCCCATTCTTATGCTTGCCAACCTAACGACAACCCCTTGGCTTATGAAACATATTGACTCTTCAGGTCAGTTGAAATAAGAAATAGGCCAATCTTGTCATAGATGTCGTGGATTTGAGTGCAGTATGAACACAACGCATGTAGGATTACGTCTTTTTTTTATAATTTTTTTATTTTTTAAGAAGGGGGATACGAATTATTGCCATGGTTTACAGGCGGTCCATAAATCCCGCGTGCGCGCATTTAACATCGTATTTGTGTCCAGACTCGTTGGCTACATGCGCACGATCTGGGGACAGGTTGCCAACCTGGCCCGCAGAATGTCTCTGATGTGTTTTTTTCTTTCTTTCTTCCTTTTTTTTTTTTTTTTTTCTTTTTTT
>JAOPUH010000104.1:17600052-17610949 GCA_027123175.1 Urophycis cirrata | reverse complement strand
CCAGAATGGTTTGACTAGGGGTTTGTTTCTTTCATTTAATCAACCAAAGTAACAAAAAAATACAATAACCCCCCCCCCCCCTCCCTAAAGATGTGTCTGTACTGTATGAACAATAAGGTTTCCAACTGCTGCAATTTCCCAACAATTATGAAGCTGTATATTAATGGGGAAAAAAGGCGCAGCATGTTTGAGATTGAACTGATACTTGGTACTTCTTGACCTGAACAAAGATCACTCCTTTCCCAGTCTGGCTCAGCCTTTATGAGACAACATGAGGGTTCTTCCACTTTAATGGTCCTGTTGCAGTAAATCCTAACCATCCCACAGATCTGACCGTTGCCTTATCAATGATTTTATAATGCATTATGACCATGGAATATGCAAGGATAATAAAACATGTAGACTTTGACTAACCTTTAATACAATGGTTACACTTTTTTATAACAGACCTTTCAAACATGAACGTGAATGACTTCACAATATCTCCCATCTAAACCTTCTCTGGCTATTCTCTCTTGAAATGGCATTTAATTCTCATTTAAAAATCACATCACTTCTTGACACTTTGACTTCTGTGGTTTCAGCTTCACCTGCTGGTCCAACACTAAAGAATGGGTAGATCGTCTCAGAGGGTGTGTAGTCATAAGTGTAGATGTGATTGTTGCCTTCAGGGTCGTAGAAAGACACCTCGTGTTTTTGACAGTTCAGCTGGACACTGATCCTCTTTGGAGTCCCATTCAAGTGAAGTCTTTTACCGTGACCAGTAGTGTACCTTTCTTGGTAATGGATTAAACACCACATTCCTTCTTCTGGTGAAGGGCGTATCATGCCTTTCCTGTCCACTGACTCTTTAGCAACACCAATCAGCCAGTGTGGATGGTCTCCCACCTCCACCTCCCAGCGGTGTTTCCCTGAGCTGAAGCCCTCAGAACCCAGACAATTTGAGTACGCTGTGAACCTCTCTGGGTTGTCAGGGGAATACTGTTGTTGTACGATCTCATTTCTCACACTTGTCAGATCCTTGGACAGAACAAGGCAGTTCTGTGCAGTGTTTGGATCGAGAATAACAGGAGAAAACTCAATAATTTCCTTCCCCATCTTCTCCCACACCTTGTAGGACAGGTTTCCCAGATGTTTGGCCACATCTACCAGCCCTCCAGGAATCAGCTGTGGACCAGACGATGAGCAGAGATCCCTGGTGCTGGTCTGGATGCGTTTGTAGTTGGTCAAAAATACTGCGTTGTCTTTCTGTGCCAGGGTCTGCTCCACAGTGGAGATTACCCCCGAGAGGCTGGAGATTTCTTCTTGATTTCTTTTTCTCTCCTGGTTGATTTTCATACCTTTCAGCTCATCTTCCTCAAACAGGGCTTTAAGCCTGTCCTTCTTCTCCTGCAGTAGGAACTGATGAAACAGGTCAAACTCTGCTTTGATCTGGTACTTTGTGTTCACCAGTTGTTTCTTGCGGTGTTGGATCATGTTATCATATGTCTCATCAATCTCTTGTTTTGTTTTTACTTTCTTCTTCAGAGTCTTTAAATCAGATCGCAGCTTCTCCTTCAGTTGATGCACCTCATCTTCCAGAGGAACCAGTGTGTGTTCATGGACATGAGGGACCTCACAGACCTCCGAATGAACTCTCTGTCTTCCAGCATAGTTGTTCGCTAGTTCCCGTAGTCCAAAGTTAACAAATGTACCATCCTTCGAGCATTTTCTCTGACAAGTGGGGCAGTTTTTGTTTTTAGCTTGGATCCAGAATTCTTGAAGACAGCTCAAACAGAAGTTGTGATGACAGCCAAGAGACACAGGGTCTTTTAAGATGTCGCAACAAACTTGGCAAGTCAGGTAACCCTTTAAAACAGCGGTTTCCTCAGCCATTCTACCTGATATTGAAATGTCCAAGCAAAAGCAACTCACCAAAAATAATTCCTCCTCTTATAATCCCAAAGGACATCTCACACACTGAGCACTCCAAAGGACTGACAACCTTGCTTTCAATTCCAGTCAGTCATATGATCACTTTTTATTATCAACTGCAAATCATTACTACATGGTGCGATCAGACTTTGACCAGTCTTTGCGTGTGTCCACACACTCCCCTCATGAACACCGAATGCCAGACCAGTAACTTGTAAATCAACCAGAGAATAAAGGGTGAGAAAAGCACACCTATACACGATAACCATAAAAGCCTGTGTTATTACTAATACACAACAACCCACACACAATGCTATTGTCCTTGTAGTGAACAGAGCCTCTTCATTTAAGATGTACTTCACAGGTCGTAGGCCTGCTGCAGTCTACAAAAAGCCCTCCCCCACCAACCCCTCTGCCCTGTGGCTGTGAGACAGTAATGACTCATACTGACTGCAGCACCAGTCTGCTTGTGCTCAGAGTCTACATCTCGGGCCTGGCCCCTCTTAAAAATCCATTTCTGCTGGAGAATTTGTAAATGCATGCTTTTATAGGCCGGATCTAAAGGCCGAAAGCTTCAGCCTCTGAGTCTGTGTTCTTGTTGAGGGCCACGTGGGTCCACCAGGTGTTAAACGGGTCCTCCACGGCCCACACGTCCAAAGTGTGCGTTTTCTCTTCCTGTGCTGTACATGGCATCACATGTACACATTGAAACGCAGTACTTTAGAAAAAAAACAAAAAAGTAACACCTTCGCATTAGCAATCTTGTAAAAAAAATGATGTCAAAACAATACTGTGCATAGGCATAAAATGGAAATGGCAAAAGCCATGTGACAACAATAATATTCATGGTAATAGTTTACTTGTAGAGGGTTTTTGTGCTCACCAGTGTGTAGCTGGTTATAAGCAGCAACACACTGGTGAATATATTCATACAGCATGACTCATAGAATATAACTGATGTGCAATGCAATAACTTGGCACTGGATGAAGATGAAGACGAGTGCCAGTGAGCTGGACGGCCAACTGTCACAGGGATGTGCGTTCGAAGTCCACCGACATCGTGGCTGCACATCTCCTACACCAAGCTCTCCTTCCTGAACAGGAGACATTTGTTGTTGGCTGGCATGTCCACCTGGTGAGAAAAACACAAGATCAGACCAACAAAGATAAGATACGATGACTAATTCCCCCAGTGCCAGTCCTCCATGTGTTATTTATCAGAGTATTGTCAATGCATTGGTTTTCCCTCGATTGTCACGATGTTGTGAAAGCAGAGCAAACTGCTGCTCACCACTTTCTCCAGGAACAGGCCACTCCGCTGCGCCATGGAACAGAGGAGGGATATGTCCCTGAGACCCCACTCTGGATTCCTGTAAGACATATGTGCTTATGTTAATGGCATCAAGGCATCTCTGATTCTGTTAATAGCCTAAATAATAATAATTTTTTTTCTGCAAGCACTCATGTTAGTTATTATGCAAAGGAAGATTAGATATCAGACTCAAGTTTTCCAAGTTTATTGTCACATACTAGATAACAACTACATCATTACCAGCAGTGAAATCCTTGTAGCTCGTTACGATTAGTCAAGACCATTTGCATCATCCACTGTTCAGATGTTACTACAGTATTGTGCGAACATGCCAATCATTTTTGGATTCATATTTGTCTTCATTTCTTGACATAATTGCCAAAAGCATTCTGTATAACCCAAATATATTTTGAATGAAAACAAAACGTAGATTCAACGCAGGCCTACCTCTGTCTTAGACTGCAGTCAAAGTTCACGTTGCTTTCGGGTGTAATCTGACCGTTCACGGCATATGGCTGGATGTAGAGAAAAGGTGTTGGTTAGGGTTCTGGGTCCATATGGCCATAACAGAGGCGTACGTAGGTCGACCACTTGACTTACCCCGTACGTTAGAAGAATTCCTTGCGGTTTCAGAATTTGACCTGCACCTTTGAATAAACCCTAGAGACACACGAGGCTGTTATTATACGATGACCACATACTACGAAAATCATATGGGGTGCAAAAGTAAGCGGCGTGTTTTTACCTCTGTACAAGCTATTGGGGAGATGTGGATCATGTTAATGTTGACTACTAGATCGAGGCTCTCTGGCTGGATGGAGCCCCAGTTCTCACACGGTAAAGAAGCATCCAAGTGGATGGGGGGTTTTACACTGTGCAGGTGGTAGTGGTTTCTGTACGCTTCTATACTGAACACAAAAACAAACGAACAACAAACGGATTAACTCAAATTCACGTGTGCGACATGCATGACCTGACCTTTGGTCCCTAAACTGCACCACCGCTGCGTAAATCTTACCTGGCCAGCGACTGGTGGTCATATTCTGACGGCTGCCAAGTGATATGTCGCAATGCCTGGGCAAAGTGTGCAACATGCTGACCGGTGCCCGATGATATTTCCAGAGCCTGCAGAGGTTTCCTTGTGTCCACGCATTCTCGCAGCACCGCTAGAATAGGATCCTTGTTCCTCTCGGCAGCAGGTGCATTAAGCATCTTACGAGACCCTTGAATCAATCGCCAAGTTTTAGAAAGCCACTCCAGTTCAGAGAGAGTTTGTTACTTAACAATCACGGACTGCCTGACTATAATACAACAAGCGGCTTTCTCCGGGAGACAAAC
This sequence comes from Urophycis cirrata, assembly GCA_027123175.1. NCBI lineage: Eukaryota > Metazoa > Chordata > Actinopteri > Gadiformes > Phycidae > Urophycis > Urophycis cirrata. The sequence continues at coordinate 17,606,385 of JAOPUH010000104.1, read as the reverse complement.
GTTGACTTCCGCTTACATCAGTTATTCAATTTTCTTTTTAGAGCAATAGCCGCCCCCTAGTGGCACGTCGTGGTACTGAACGCGATACTCAAACTTATTTTTTTATTCCAATTATAAAATAGTAATATGTATACTATAACATGCCATTTTTAACCCATCCCTTTTCAGCTACTAGGTAGCTATTTGCCATATACATACATGCAAGCACTCACATGATGATTTCGGTAATGAATTAATTTCAGTAATGATTTCATTATCCACAATATGTTGAGCACACTTACTAAATTGTCAATATTTGTCTTAAGCTTTTCATTTTTACATTGAATGACACCACGCCCACACTTGCATAGTTGCATTGTATTTGTATTTATCCAAAGTGTTCTGTTATGGGTGCTCAACCAAAGAAACCAACGAGACCAATGAAAATATAGGAAATATAGGAATTCTCCCTTTTATTTATTTGGGTAACAACTTATGCAATTGATAAACATCTGATAAACATCTTATTTAACATCAGGAAAATAACACACATTTGCCTCCTCTTACCTCCCCTTAGGTTCACACAAATACGAAGAAGCAGGGTCTATATTACAGACGGACACATGGGCTTCACGTATGACTGGATGGAGACAGTGGGCTGAGAAGATGCTAAATAAACCAAACATGTGGGGTTATACCTGTGTGCAAATATGACACCATGGAATGAAAAACACACACACAAATCATCATCATTGATCTTTCAATAAATTACGTAACCAGTGCAACAGAAGTAAAGTAACACCAAGAATCAATAAATATCGTACACATATTTCATTATTATACAAAAACTAAAAGCAATACCCACAGTACAGGACTCAGAAGTGGGTTTCTTTCAGCAAAAAAAGAAAACAAAGTGATTATAACTGTGGCTATTCCATCACTCTGTCTTCTGTGTGACATCAGCAGAGTATTCCCCCCCACGCCTCCCCCTGTGACGTGGAACCCGGGTCTTTGCAGGGAGAGCCGTAACGTTTGCATAGCGGGACCCCCGCCGCCCAACGCCTCACGCCACCCCCCCCTCCCTCTCCCCCGGCGGACCTGCCTCCGCGCCCGTCTCACCGCCCGTCTCCTCGCTCAGGTTCTTCTCCGCGTCGCCGGGGAGGAGCGGGGTCTGCGGCCGCTCGGTCTGCGCCGCGCACGCGTCCCGATGCGGGGGCGTCTTTGTCTTGTCGCTCTCGTCCCGCGGCCCGCCACCGCCACCGCTGCTGCCTTCGCCGTCGACCGTGGTGGGCTCGCCGAAGATCGTGTTGGAGAACACGGAGCTGAACGTGAACGGCGAGCCGAACATTGTCTCCTGGACGGGGGACCGGGGGCGGTCCGTCGCCACGGCGCCGGTCACCGCGGGGTCCCGCGGGGGCTTGAGGGGCGGCGCCGGGGGCTCGGGCTCCGCGGGGTTTTGGCGGTGGTGGTGGTGGTCGGCGGTGGCGGCGACGGCTTGTTCTCGACTCTGATTGGCCGCGCTGCCCTGATGCAGTTCAACGGCGGCGTTTTCGTCGGCCGGCCCCCGTACGTGTTCGGGGGCCGCCCTGACCGCCGCCCTGCCGGTACTGTTGATGCTGGAGCGCCGGGAGGAGCCCTCGGCCGTGGAGATGACGCTGCTGGCCCGGGGCAGCACCTTGGGGCACCTGAATCCCCTCAGGCGGCCCTCGCGCCCTAGGGGCGTGGAGAAGCAGTTGAGGCAGCCCGACACCGAGGACGACTTGCCCTGGACGTAGAGCACCGTGACCGGGGAGCAGGCCGCGGAGCGCGTGACGGTGGCGGCGGTGGCGGCCGTGTCTGCTTTGGCCAGGCTGGACTTTGAACTCAGCCCGTTGAGCACCTTGGTCAGTTTGAAGGAGCCACCCGAGTCGGACGAGCGCCGCGAGGCGGCCTTGCTCTTCGACCCCCTCCGGATGGTCTTGGTGCTCCGCATGGGCCAGAGGTCCTGTTGCGCGGGCCCCGGGTCTTTGAGCTGCGCGGCGGCGGTGGCGGCGCAGCACTGGAGCTGCGGGTCCGAGGTGAGGAGCGCGGGGCCGTGGGCGGCCGGCGGGTGCGCGTGCCGTGGGCTGGAGGCGTCGTTGGGGGGCTGGTGAGCACAGGGGGAGCGGCAGGACAGCGGCTGTTGCACCGGACTGCTGCCGTTGGACCACGGCTCGTTGTCCAGGCTCATGCTGAACTCGCCGCTGCTCTCGCTCGGGGCTCGGCTCGGCGTGCCGCTCAGTCCTGGGAAGGCAAAAATCAGGGGAGACACAGATCGTCACAGATCGTCATCGCGACCGAAGACATTCGAGTCCGAGTAAAACGCGCGTGCATCTCCGGAGCGGAGTCTGCAGCGTGACTCGGCACCTCGGGCCAACGCTGCGTCGCCTCGCGTTGTCGAGGTGTCAACAGAGGGCAGCAGAGGCCCACGTTCCTGGACCGTGGACCGTGGCTTTGAGAAATGGGCGTAGATGATTGTAAATCAAGGCCACGTTCAGGATTTCATGGATTTACTACTCAGATTCCCGGGATGGAGATAAGACGTCCGTCCGCATGCAAAAGGCTAACAAACATCCGAACGGGCGTGTTTACCGTGCTGCTGCAGATCTTCGTTGTCCTCAAAACCAGACGCGCTGTCAACCGAATCTTTGTCTGTGGAGCAGAAGACTGGATGAGAACACAACCCTATAAATGTAGATACAGTAAATGTCTGATTCAATTAAATGACGCTATACTGTTTCGTTACTTTCACAAATGACAATGTTCAACACTAAATGCAAAACAATAGAAGCTTCTCCAGTCGATGTTACAATGCTACAATGTTAGCTATGTTAGCTAACAGCAAGCTAACAAAAAACGCCGGTGAGCTAATCAATGGAAACGCCTGTGCCGATACCTGTAAGCCACAGTTTAGAAAGCTCTGGGGCGAGGTAGGACGCGTCGGCGTGGTGGAGATGGCCAGATGGTGACGGGGTGGTGGTGGTGGTGGTGGAGGTGGTGGTGGTGGTGGAGTGATGATGGTGATGAAATGAGAACATGATGGAGGAGGTGAGGGACGGGCTCACGATGTCAACCCTGCCCTCCTCCCCCTCCTCTTCCTCTTCCTCCTCCTCCTCCTCTTCCTCCTCCTCCTCCTCTTCCTCCACATCAACCTGGGACCGTTCAAAAAGCTCCAGGGAGCCCTGCCATGGGTCGTCCTCTCTGGGCCGTTCGGTGGAGCATGCCAGGCCATCCAGGGCTGGGATGAGTGGATGAAGGGATGAATGGATGAATGGATGAATTGATGAAAGGATGAATGGATGAATGGATGAATTGATGAATGGATGGATGGAAGCATTAAGATATTGTAGGTGTTTGGGCGAGATGTTAATGCGCATGAGGGTGGGTCTGAAGTAATGGACCATGGTTACACTGAAAGCGCGTTTCAGTTTGAATTTAAATCAAATGGACACAGAGTGGTCCCATGTACCTCCATAGGCACAACCTTTATCAGATTTTGACCTTGTTTTCGCTGGTTTACGCAGTGTTCTCCTGCAGGGACTCATGAACCCTTTTTTTACTGCTACTGCATTATATCACGTTGAACAAGGGAGAAAGCACTTAAAAAAAACAAAACAGGATAAACTATTTTACGAAATTAAGTTGTTCAGGTGACGCTAATGCAACGGGGGTAGGCACGAGCCCATTACTACTTCAACTAAACACTAAGCACTGATCATTAACCCCCTACCCCCGCGCGACTCACACTGTGAGGGGCCACAGAAAAGCATCAGACAGTACCAGCGAGTTAGCAACAGAAAAGCATCAGACAGTACCAGCGAGTTAGCAACAGAAAGGGCGCGGTGGCGACACAGACAAAGGGACCGGAGCGTTTCTTACACATGGACCGGCGGAGGAGAGATTTGGCTTTGTCTCTGTCCTTCAGCCTGTTCCTCATACGGGGAAAGAGTTTCAGGGCAGCTGCTTTTAACGCCAGGGGAGCGGGGATGGGGAAGGTCGAGATGAGAGGGGGGAGAGACACAGAGAGAGAACACAGAGAGAGAGAGAGCGCAGATGCGATACGCAGGAAGAGAGACAAGCAGGGAGGCCAGGCGACAGAGGAGTTGGGAGAGGAGGGGATGATTGCAACAATAACAGAGTGGGATGAAGAGAGAGAGAGAGAGAGAGAGAGAGAGAGAGAGAGAGAGAACACACATTAACACGGACACAGAAACACACACTCCGTATCGGCAGAAAGGACCCGGGGATGCGGAGCGGTAGACACATGAGGAGCTTTCCGCTAAGCGCAGGGCTACGCTTGCACTTAGCGCCAATGCTAGGTTTGGGGCTCGGAGTGTTAGCCATTGACATCAGAGATGTTGTATACTAGCAATGGTTAACCTAGCAATTGAATTGACTGAAAGTTGTTCTGGTGACGTTCTTACTGTATTAGCAGCAGTGAAATGTTTCACCTTTCTTCTGGACAAATGTACTTTTTGGAAGTCGCTTTGGATACAAGCGTCTGCTAAATGCCCTAAATGTAAATGTAAAATGTAAATGAAGAAGAAATTAAGAAGACATTAAGAAGCGTTTACGCTCACACTGTTGCTGATTTAGAATGCCAAACAACGCTGTGATCCGAATAGTGGAGGGCAGCGTCTCCCCAGGGGGTCAGAGTTGAAATACAGTGAAGCTCAGTGTCACGGTCCAGGCACCGGGTCAGCCTCAACGGCGGGTCAATGCTAGGTCGGGCTTCAGCGCTCCGCTCCACGGGAGTCATCCCGCAACACCGGCACCGAAAGCTCATCATGTGTTGAAACGACCCAAGGGGAAGAAGTTGTTTGCACGCACCACACTGAACCTTCCGACGTGACACGACACAACACAGCCCTACACACGTGTGCTGCTCCTGGGACACGTCACGCATGCAATGAACCGCATCAGTGACGCCCCGCGTCGTGACTACACCACATGTTTATTCCTCTTGTGAATGTGCTGAGGCGGAGGGGCGATTCGAATCAAAAGCGGCGCCCGTGAGCTCCGCGCGGCCGGGCCTTCCGGCGCCGCTGCCCCTGGCCACGACCCGTCTCCCCGGCCGTTGGGGGGCGGCTCCGAGCCTGGGGCGCAGGATCCCGCCGCTTCCGGAACCCGCGGACCCGCCCCTCTCGGTGGGGGGCGGTGCCCGGCCCCTCTCGGCGCGGGGGGGCGGGGCCCGGCCGGCGGGGTGGCGTGGCGCCGGGTGAGCTCATACTCACTGATGCTCCGCTGCGGGGAGAGGGTCCCGGCGGGTCCCTGGGCCGACGGCGAGCCGCCCGAGCCGTCGGAGCCGGCGAAGGAGCCGTTGTCCTGCTGGCAGTGGAGGTGGGACTCCTCCAGACCCTCGCAGGAGCCCGAGTGCGTGGTGGGCGGCGTGAGTGGCCGCGGCGAGCCCTCGGTGCCGCGCTCGCGGCTCCGCGACTTGATCAGCTTCTTCATCTTCAGGGTGATCCAGTTCCCTCGCCTGGGGGGGGGGGGGGGGGACAGAGAGACAGAGAGAGCGAGAGAGAAAGAGCGAGAGATAGAGATAGAGATAGAGATGGAGAGAGAGGGAGAGGGAGAGGGGGATATCAGTGTGAGCTGAGGAGGTAGTGCCGTTCAACACTGTAGTCCTTGAGCAGACAATTTAAATCGAAAGCAACTTAGGGTGGATTTTGGGGGTCATGAATGAGCAGGTAGAGTTCAGGCATCCAGCTCCAGGATGATGACTTCATGCATGTGGAGGACTTGGGGCTTGGGGTTAGATTTGAACTGTTGCCCACAGACCATCAAAGTCCCAATTCCCTGCACCAAGGCCTATTTCAGTGGCCGTGCCGCAAAAGGAAAAGGTCTACCTGCGGGTGGGCGAGGGGTCGTAGAACTTGTACTGGTCCATGATCTTCTCCTCCAGCTTCTCCTTCTGCCTCCTCAGCTCATTCAGCTTGTCACTAAATACACAAAGAAACCCAAGAGAGAGAGAGCATGGCCATGGGAGTTTACCATGAGAGGCCGGCAGTGGAACTGATGACCAGTGAGAGGTGTCAGTGAGCATTGATCTTCTGGTCTGTCAGTCAGCAGCCTCTGCACTGGAGAAGGTACTCATGAAATGCGTGTGACCCATTTCCTTCTGAGCGAGTTTTAAAGGAAAACGCCACCGTTTTTTCCATACTGAACTATGTTCTTCCCTGATGTTAGACGAGTTGATACATACCTCTCTCGCTTTCGTGCGTGCACTCGATCGCTCTGGCGCGCAGCGCTACTTCGCTAGCATGTAGCTTAGCCCAGTATATTCCTTAGGATCCAAACTGGGGTGAAGTTAGAAGCGACCAAGCACTTCCACGT
>JAOPUH010000104.1:17533002-17543857 GCA_027123175.1 Urophycis cirrata | reverse complement strand
AAAGGTGAAAAAAAGAAAACACAATTTCCCATGAGCACATGCGCGTGCCTTGCGTAACGCGTGACGTCGAGTGTCGAACCAATAGGAAATTGGTGCAATTGTAGTAACACGTCATTCTTGTACCATACATAGAGGAACCGGTAGCGAGGGACCACCCACAGGTCTTCTGTTACTCGTCCTGTCTAATCGGCCTTAACCGATTTATAATTATTAATGTGGCATAGTTCGCCGTGTTAGTATTCGGACCTAAGACTAATCGGAGAAAGGTAAGATTTCGAGTAATATCGCACCGATATCGACCGGAATGAGGCCATCGGCTTTCTGTCCTGCTTCCGTTGAATGGCTCCGAATGGTTTTCAGTGAAATGGATTAGTACGCCCTGCGAGCTAGAGTCAATGATAAACGATGATTAAATTCAGCAATAGTGTTTATTTAGCTATCAAACATCAAGTGCTTCGTTTTTATGGTCGAAGCACTCGAGACGCCGAAAAACTACGGCTACTAAACCGACCAAACCAAACGCGATATATGTGATACCATTGAAGTACTGGACTGATTAAATGGGCCCAGTGTGCCTGGACTGAATTTTAGTCTTCTGCTGTCATCTGGAAATGATTTTAGTAAGAGTATTAAGGTTACACATATATACACTCATATTAGAATGTGTATCAAACATGACCTAAAGCAGATTTACTTTGTGTGTTAGATGTTTACCTTAACTTATGTTTACCTCGTTTAGAAATTCTGAATCAATATGTGATATTGATTCAGAATTTACAATATGAATAGTAAACGCTTGAAGATGTGTGTTTTATTATGCACGGATGATGGTAGCACGCAGAGAGACATGTGTCGTTGAACAAACCTGGTATGCTTGGAGCGTGGAGGTGTGTAATTGTCAAGAATGTACTGCCTGTACAGTGACTAAATATACCTTATTTCCAATGTAGGCCATTCACTCACAACACGTTCATCAGGTTTTTTTTTTTCTTATAGCGCACAGCCCTGCGTCATCCATTCTTTTTTCTACGTCATTTCAGATAGGTTCAGGTTACTTATAGTGTCATGCAACCCAACTACACCGAGAGTATCCACACTTTGATTGCCAAAGAGCTGTGGCAGTGTTGAGAGTCGGAACCTCTGAAACTAAGTCCGTGGTTGTTGTTTTTTACGTCTGGGCTCCACTTTGCGTCGAAGCTCGGGGATGGCGACCTATCAAGAGTTCATCCAGCAGAATGAGGACCGTGACGGAGTCAGGTTCAGCTGGAACCTGTGGCCCTCCAGCCGCCTGGAAGCTACCCGCTTGGTGGTGCCGGTCTCGTGCCTGTTCACGCCCCTCAAGGAGAGGCCCGACCTCCCCCCGGTCCAGTACGAACCCGTCATGTGCGGACGGGCCAACTGCAAGGCCGTGCTCAACCCATTGTGGTGAGTAGAGAACTTGACTTGCTTGTGTTGGTTGTTCTGGCATGTATTGTATACTAGCAATGGTAAACCTAGCAATTGAAATGCTTGATACTTGTCCTGGTGACTTTCTTACTGTGTTAGCAGCACTGACATGTTTAACCTTCGTATGACAAATGTACTCTTTGTAAGTCACTTTGGATAAAAGCCTCTAAAAGCCAAATGCCCTAAATGTAAATGTATTGTTTGGATTGTACTTGTATAGCTGTCATCTTAACATCGGCCAGAGTTAAAGGCAACTCTGTGCCGTGACTGGAAAACAGAAGTCGATAGGCAATATCTTTTTTTCACAACCACTGTCAACAAACTTCTGACATGCCTCAGCCTTATGTGTGAAGTGGGTTCGACTGCATCTCGGTCTTGGCAAATAGTGACAACTGAGATGCCGCGTGGCCGTGTATGTGGGTCGGTGCTGCTTCTAAGTTGTGTGTAATTGTTTTAATTCAAATATTGAACAACCAGAGGCGTGACAGAGAGGAATTAACATGCCTGTGCTCTCCTCCCGATGAACATGACTCACGTTGAAATGCCAACACATCAAGTTGCTACACCTGCTGTCAAACTGCAAATGCTGAATTGCAATTTTGTGCGTGTGCCAGTTTAACCGCGAGGCAGAAGAGGAAACATATTTCATTGTTTGACACCATTTTTTTGTCATTTGTTGTGTTTTTACAGTCAAGTTGACTTCAGAGCTAAAATATGGGCATGCAACTTCTGCTTTCAAAGAAACCCGGTGAGTATTTATAATCACGCAATTACAAACTGTCTGGCCGTTTTTAAACTGTTGATGTGCATATGCTGCGATACGGTTGGACTAACACTCTGGATGTCATCTCTACAGTTCCCACCCTCTTACGCGGGAATCTCTGATGTCAACCAACCCGCCGAACTCATGCCCCAGTTCTCCACCATAGAGTACATTGTACAGGTAAAAATAGCTTCTACAATCATCTCTGTGCTCGGACCTCTGCTCCCATGGCATGGAAACACGCACGCAGGCACGCACACACGCACACACACACACAACGCTTGCGTATGGAACCGTGTGTTTTAAATGTCATCCTAGGATTTTATTTTGTTCTATGGACAGGCAACAGGCTGGCCAAGCAAGCGTTCTCTAGAGAGAGCTGAGGCCTGGCGTGAAATGTGTGTGTGTGTGTGTGTCATAGTTAGAATAGGTGGCTCCATGTATGACAAGAGAGACATGTGCTTTGGGTTATTTTTTAATTTTTTTTGCACCTCGGAGCTGGGTCCTCTCAGCCGCGGCCGGTACGCGGTCGTTCGGCTCCCCTTATTTCCCCTTCAACAATGGCTCCAAACACGACCGACCGGCCGCCTCTGATGGGGACATAAAGGCAGTCTGTTCATGGCCTTTCTTCTCCGTCCCTGTCCGTCCGTCCGTCCGTCCTCAGCGCGGCGCGGCGTCCCCGCTGATCTTCCTGTACGTGGTGGACACGTGTCTGGAGGAGGAGGACCTGCAGGCCCTCCGCGAGTCCCTGCAGATGTCCCTCAGCCTGTTGCCGCCCAACGCCCTGGTGGGCCTCATCACCTTCGGACGCATGGTGCAGGTGCACGAGCTCAGCTGCGAGGGCATCGCCAAGAGCTACGTCTTCCGCGGCACCAAGGAGCTGTCGTCCAAGCAGATCCAGGTGGGTGGGTGGGCGCACCGGGCGACGGTCAGCCCACCCTGACCGTCCTGGTCAGGGTGGTCGTCGAGTGGCCAGTGGGTGTGACTCGCAGCTGGAAGGGAGTATCCCAGGTTCGAATCCCAAAGTCGAGCAGTCTCACCTGGGTGGTGTCCTTGAGCGAGAGGCCTCGACCAATCCCAAGCATTGATGACTCAATTTGCTCTACATCGTTTTGGATTACAGTGTCCGCAAAATGGCTAAAGTCAATTTAGAAAAAAAAAAACGTCATCAGTAAATAGTGAACATCATTGAACATGATCCCCCCCCTCCCTCCTGATTTCCTCCATGCTGCACTTTGTTGGTGTACAGTATACGGCAATCGGAGCCACAGTGGAATTCCGCCCATGTCACAAGAGTCGGGTTTCATCTTATCAAGAATCATGCATAGAACATGAGTTTGAGGTCGGCTTCCAGAAACAAGAGTACAATATTCCAGGTCAGCCGTTACAATGAGAAGAGGGACGCCACACTGGGGATGGGAAGCCACTATGGCGTGGCATTAAGTGGCTCGGGTCAGCAATGCAATGTCTATTACAGCCACAGAACCAGGCTTTTATACAGGGGGATTACCTCTGCTGTGTTTAGCAGGATGTGAAACGCCATTAAGTAAATGACCAAAGCTCAATCTGCATCATGGGACATTTTTTTAATAGTGTGTGTGTGTGTGTGTGTGTGTGTGTGTGTGTGTGTGTGTGTGTGTGTGTGTGCGTGTGCGTGTGTTTACAGGAGATGTTGGGTTTGATGAAGCCAGCGGCATCAGGCCAGCAAGGCCGCCCAATGGCTCCCCAGGATCCTTCAGCCACTTGCAGGTAAAAACGTGAACTTGTTTCATGTAGTTTCACACAACCGCCATCACCAGACCCCAGCCACCAGCGGTATTCTGCTGCGTTCTCTTAACGTTCTCCCCCGTGTCTCCCCCAGGTTCCTGCAGCCGGTCCACCGCGTGGACATGAATCTGACGGACCTGCTGGGGGAGCTTCAGCGGGACCCCTGGCCCGTGCCCCAGGGCAAGCGGCCGCTCCGGTCCACGGGCGTGGCGCTGTCCGTGGCCGTCGGCCTTCTGGAGGTGAGCGCCGCTACGTTTACTACGCACGCCGAACACACGCACACACACACCGAGAACACGCCCTGTTCGTATTGTGACGTGCGACGCAGTGTTCGGCATGAACCATTGGCTAGCGCGTGAGGCGCTGTACCTTTTTGAGCTGGTGACATCAGTCTTGACGACCAGGCTGTAATACCCACAAGCAAGGGGGCAGTTACTGTACATTCAACACATCATCACATTGTAACACGTGGCGTGTACTGTTCAGTGTACTTTTTTTTTTTTTTTTTTTGCTCATTGCTAAAAATGATGCAAGCGTTAATTGTGCGTTCTGCTCTGAACTTTGGCCTTCTCCAGATGATCGTGCCACATGTCACTTCCAACAATTAACAACGACCCTAAACAAACACTCGCATGAGCACACACACACACTTGATAACTTAATCTCTTTATCTGTACAGAACAGCACTTGGCCAGTTCAAAGATCAGCCAGTGTTCAGTGTTGCCCTCGGTCTTCCCTCAAGTCTCTGTTCCCTCGCCCCCTGAAATGAAATCTGTGCGCTCTCGCCCCCCCCCCCGACCCCTGCCCTCGACCCTGCCTCTGTCCGGACGGCCGTTGATCGCCGCTGATCGGAGGACGTTTAGCTGTTCACGCTGCTGACTGCCTTTGCATGTGCCCACTCAGACTTCAGTGGAGGAATGAGTTGTTTGCATATCAATGCATTCACTTTCATATGTATGGCATGCAGCCTTAGTTTGTCATTTTGCCCCCCCCGCCCCCCCCGTCTACTGATAACCTGATAATCATGTGGCAACTTCTTTCTTCATAACATAGCCTTTATTATTCTAATGGTATGTCTTGATGTCCTCACTGTTAACCCACTTAGCACATGGTTGTGTCTTGAACCTTGAAAGACAAAGCTGACCATATGGCCCTAGACTGTCTTTTTTTTTGTCCTTGTAGTGGAACTCAAACCAACATGTGGTATACCGTTTTTGCTGTAACACACAGAATTGATGAAATCTACATTGTATCATGAGATTGTACCGACAGATTTGCAAGTGTGTGACTGTAGCAATAGTAAAACACAACTGCAGTAAAACTTTTGGCCATCTGAAAAGGGCCAAAACATGTATTTTGACATTATGCACACAGCAACCCGTCCTCACATACAGCAACCCTTCCTACAGCCATACCTGACCGGTGAATAAACACTGGGGAAGAAACGCCATACAATGTAAACATTCAGGAAGAAAAATCAATGGCAGAGGTCAGGCCTAGTCCAAAGAGGAATGCATCCATAGAAAAAACATCAAATGCAATTCTCCTCTTTTTTGGTTCTAGCAGCAAAGCCATCGTAACCCCGTATTTGCATCTTTACTGCATCCGATCACCCTATTCAAATGGACGTCAGAAGATGAACACGCTGGCTCGATTTGACTTTTAGATTCAGTTTTTTGATTGTCTTTGTTTCCCCTCCTCTCTCGGTCCGCTCAGGGTGCGTTCCCCAACACGGGGGCCCGCGTGATGCTGTTCACTGGGGGGCCGCCGACCCAGGGCCCGGGGATGGTGGTGGGGGACGAGCTGAAGATCCCCATCCGGTCCTGGCACGACATCCAGAAGGACAACGCTCGCCACCTCAAAAAAGCCACAAAGGTGAGCAAAACGCCCGGGAATCCGCCCAGTCCACGGGGACCTGAATGTGGAATTGTATTTAATGGAACTCCTGATGAGCTCAGTGAAATGAGCTCCACGGAGTGCCGGTTGGCTCCGTTCTCCAACCACTTGCACTGTGTCGTGTCCGTCAGTATTACGACACCCTGGCGAACCGCACGGCCGTCAACGGCCACAGCATCGACATCTACGCCTGCGCCCTGGACCAGACCGGGCTTCTAGAGATGAAGTGCTTGTCCAACCTCACCGGGTCAGTCAGACAGTCCGAACCGCACCGAGGGCTCCCCTCTGCCCGTCTCACAACATCTGCCTTTTTTCCATGTTGGGAGTTTTCTCTCGGGGGGGGGGGAAATGGAGTGACCTAAATGGGGGTTTTCGTGGCGTTGTGCGTCCGCAGGGGCCACATCGTGATGGGGGACTCCTTCAACACGTCCCTGTTCAAGCAGACCTTCCAGAGGGTCTTCAGCAAGGACTACAAAGGAGAGTTCCGCATGGCTTTCGGAGGAACGCTGGAGGTCAAGGTGAGCAGGGGAGGATGACGGGGCAGCGACGGTCCGTCAAACCACAGAAAAATCGCACACATTTGAGAAAATCGCTTTCGACCATGGATTAGGTGACTTATCGATTCCTCATAAGAGTTACCGTTTAATCCACCCTGATGGTCATCGTTAGTTGCAGCCCCAGAAAACGACTGACTCATAGATCAGTCGAGTTCCTCTCTGCTTGTTTGCAGTTCACTGAAGATAATGCCACGTGTTTTAATCGTGTGTGTGCCTGTGCGTGTGTTCTCTTGTAGACGTCAAGAGAGCTGAAGGTGTCCGGTGCCATCGGACCGTGCGTGTCCCTCAACGCCAAGGGGCCCAGCGTCTCAGAGAACGTGAGTGGCCGCCGCCAGCCAGCCCGCCAGCCAGCCAACCGTGTGACGACTCATATGAGGGTGGAGTGAGATTCCTCTGTGTGCTGACGTGTGCTTGTGTGTCTGTGTGTCTTCAGGAGATAGGCGTTGGCGGTACGAGTCAGTGGAAAGTGTGCAGCCTCAACCCCTCCACCACACTGGCCATGTTCTTTGAAGTGGTGAACCAGGTAAGCTTTCGTCACGTGTTCGCACATGGGTCTTCACACAGAGGTCCGTCGGCGCAGTCCATTCCCCTCAGAAAACCGTCGTCGGTCCACTGACTCGTTCGATGTCGTCAAGATTAACGGAATAAATAAAGTTCTCGCCCATAACGATTTCACGAATTCCAGCCGTTGAGTGCTCCTGTGTAACATGAGGCTGGCTATTTTTTCCTTGAGTCCTTTTCATCTTTTTGAGTGAGGCTTTACTTCACTCACACGGTTGTTGTGTGGTTTTTCCTCCACATGCGTGTAGAGACTGATCTGTAGTGTGTGTGTTTGTTTGTTTGTGTTTGTTCTTGTTCTGCAGCACAACGCACCCATTCCCCAGGGAGGCCGCGGGGCCATCCAGTTTGTCACCCAGTACCAGCATTCCAACACGCAGCGCAGGATCCGCGTGACGACCGTCGCTAGGAAGTAATAACATTAACCTCATAGGCGTTCTCCTGGCATCCGGCTAGATGACTGAATGAATGAATGAATGAGTGGCATGTGTGGAACCTTTTTTTTATCAGTCAGATTTTGTACACGTTTTGTTCGCCCTACAATCTTGTAGTCCGGTCCGCGGTTGGCGTTGTTAAAATGCTATTTGCGTTGCCTGTCCTGCGCAGAGTCAACACCGGTGCCGGGCCCAGGCGCAAACATCCTGGTTGCGCTGCGGTAAAAAAAAACCGCACTTGGGCAGCGCTGTTGCGTCAATGCACTCACCCAATTTGCATATGTTCTCTCTCTCTCTCTCTCTCTCTCCCCCTCCCTCCCTCTCTCTCCCCCAGCTGGGCCGACGCCCAGTCTCAGATCCAGCACATCGAGTCGTCGTTCGACCAGGAGGCGTCCGCCGTGCTGATGGCGCGGCTGGGGGTGTTCCGGGCCGAGTCGGAGGAGGGGCCTGACGTCCTGCGCTGGCTGGACAGGCAGCTCATCCGCCTGGTGAGCGTTGCGTTCTCAGGCCCCCCGGTGTTCCCATAGTTCTCCCTTAAGGGCCCCCAGGCATTGGGGGGGGGGGGGGGGGCCAGGCTGAGTCATGTGCGGTGACGCGCCGAACGGTTTCACTAAAAAGGTCTCCCCTCCTTCCCTTTCAGTGTCAGAAATTTGGCCAGTTCAACAAGGACGACCCCAACTCCTTCAAGCTGTCGGAGTCTCTGTCGCTGTACCCGCAGGTGAGACGAGCCGCCACCGCCATCCGGTGGACATTTGGGGGAACTGCTCAGTGACACCGAGTACACCGCTGATATGGACGTCTCGCTCTCGTTCTGACTCTGATCTCCTCTTCCCCCGTTCCCCACAGTTCATGTTCCACCTGCGGCGATCGCCCTTCCTCCAGGTGTTCAACAACAGCCCGGACGAGTCCTCCTACTACAGGCACCACTTTGTGCGCCAGGACCTGACCCAGTCCCTGATCATGGTCCAGCCCATGCTGTACTCCTACTCCTTCCATGGGCCACCAGAGGTCAGCCTCACACAAAGCGCCAGGGTAACACCATACCCCCGCCCCCCCCCCCCCCCTGGGATTAGACTGCCTTAACGCAGACGCTGACCCAACCTACAAGCTTGAGCGTTTTTGTCTGGCGGCAGCAGCTCAGTGGGTTAGAGCGGGTGGACAGAGCGGGTCTTCCACTAACCGCAGGGTTGGCGGTTCGATCCCCTTGATCCCCCATCCTCCTCCTCCAACTGTCCACGTCGAACGCCCACAAATGTACCGATTTGTAAGTCGCTTTGGACAAAAGCGTCCGCTAAATGCCCCCTTTACCATTGTCTGGATGAAGGCGTCTGGAGTTGTCTTTGAAGGAGCGGGCGTTTGACCCGTCACACTGAGCCGTCCCTGCCATCGTGACGTGGACAAAGCATTGTCGCGGGGATCTCGTCTCTCTGAGTAGCTGTCATAGTAGCGGGTGTTGGGCGTCATTAAGGAAGGCCGTCCACCGCCATTGTTGTTTGCTGAATAACTTGATGACGCTGGCTGGGTGTGAACGGGCGTTCCTCTGTGGCGCCCGTGGAATACTGATAAAAATGCTGACGGGGAGAAAGGAACACTCCTCTTGAAATATTTCTGTACCAGGCAGGGTGTCTTGTCTTTTTTAACACGGGTGATTAAGTGACTTAGTGAGGCGGAATGGACAACGCATTAGTGTTTATGCCTTGAGGACAGGACGTATCCGCTATGCCTATCGCCTACGCCTGCTGGTTTTGTTGCTTTAAAAACGTGGTGATCATGGTGTCTCTAAAACGTTCCTCAACATGGTGATCTATGCCGTTTGGTGGCTGTTACCCAAATAAGAGCAGGAGTAGGGGTGTGTTTTGGCCCATCTCTGCCAACCGGTTTGTAAACGTTTAACTCTGCTCCTGTCCTGGCGTGTTCTTCTTCGTGACGTCACCGTGCCTTTGTCGAAGCACTTTGGCGTCCTGGCGAGGGGACACGGGGCCGGTGTGGATGTGTGGCGTTTTGACCGGGCAACAGTGGATTTGATGTCCTCCCTGAAGGACCGCGGGATGAACCTCTCAGACACTTGTAGCGCAACGCCACGTTGTGTTGGCGGCAGTAGCTCAGCGTATAGAGCGAGTGGTCCACTAACCGTAGGGTCGGCGGTTCGATCCCCTTGATCGCCCTCCTCCTCCAACTGTCCACATGTCGAACCCCACAAATGAATTGATTGTAAGTCGCTTTGGACAAAAGTGTCTGCTAAATGCCCCCTTTTACTCTTTGGCGCATTTCACATGCAACATCGCTCATTGTAGCACAACGACAGGCGGTGCTAAAAACAATGTTGCCATGGGGATAACACTCCTTCCCCAAACACATGAATCTCTTGTTTGAGCGTTTGAGCTGAAATGGGCGGTTCACGCACACCTTTTCACGTCTTTGCACTTTTTTTTTTTTTTTTTCGGGAAACCCTGCACCATGTACCGGTAGTGACCAGCGCCGCAAACCTCCCCGCGCCACTCGGTTGTATACTGAACCCGCTCTCTGTTCCTCCCCACAGCCCGTGCTGCTGGACAGCGGCAGCATCCTGCCAGACCGCATCCTCCTCATGGACACCTTCTTCCAGCTGGTCATCTACCACGGCGAGGTAAGCACCGTCGCCCCGCCTGGCGGAGGAGGAGCCGACGGCGTTTGATGATCAACTCAACTCAAAGTGGCCGGTCGGGTCGGACGAACAAGCGCCAAAAACGCGTTGCTCTCTCTGTGTGTGTGCCGCCCAGACCATAGCGCAGTGGCGCAAGGCGGGCTACCAGGAGATGGCGGAGTACGAGAACTTCAAGCAGCTGCTGCAGGCCCCTCTGGACGACGCCCAGGAGATCCTGCAGACGCGCTTCCCCATGCCGCGCTACGTGGACACGGAGCACGGCGGCTCCCAGGCCCGCTTCCTGCTGTCCAAGGTCAACCCCGCGCAGACCCACAACAACAGCAACGGCTGGACGCAGGTAGGACCGCCATGACGCCACGCCGTGTGTGTGTGCGTGTGTGTGTGTGCTTTCACATAGCCGGTGCAGTGTTTTGCCCAGTATCTTTTAGGTTTAAAATACATTCTGCACTAACTTGGGACTGAACTGTCACAGGGCTCAGATTAGCTAACCTCTTTATTCTTGCGGACTCTGTGGGAGCGATTTGGAAGTCTGCAAATGGCGTTCGCCTCTTTTATCGTCTCCCTGAGCACGGAGAGTAGCTCTAGACCAGAGGCTGCTCCGTGATGCCAACGTAGATTGTTGTTGCCATGAGTCAAAGGCCTTGGAGGGGACCACACGCATTGGGTTTAAGTGAGAACTGTATTTGTATTTGTGGTAGCGTTTCTGTGACCCTTCAGCGTGTGTGTGTGTGTGTGTGTGTGTGTGTGTGTGTGTGTGTGTGTGTGTGTGTGTGTGTGTGTGTGTGTGTGT
>JAOPUH010000104.1:17506260-17524188 GCA_027123175.1 Urophycis cirrata | reverse complement strand
GGATAAGAGGCGAAACGTCTTCACAGACAAATCTAAGTCCAGTTGCGTTCGATTTAATTGTTGGCCGGATTAAACATAACATGAACATAACATAGCACACAGTAATGTGTCACCCTGTCTTCCTCTCCATCCGAGGCTGATGGTGAACTACTGTCACTGTGGCCTCATGCAGTGGTGGGGCCAGCAGGAGTTTGCCATCCCCCAGAACGTGCTGGAGATCGTCTACGGCCAGACGATATGCTGGATTGGCACCTTCTACTGCCCCCTGCTGCCTGCCATCTGCACAATTAAATACTTCTTCATCTTCTACATCAAGAAGGTAAGGGCACTGTCGGGAGTTTGCCGTGACTTTGTTATCAATTGTTATTCACTTTACATTTGTGGACCATTAGAAATCATCCAGTAGGTTTTATTCATGAAATTTTCTTTTTCATTTCATAACAACACAGTCTCCAAGCACCTTATATGTTTGTACATAACTGTTCACCCCACCTACATTTTTTTAAATATTTTTTATCTTGCACTACAAGTATTTTTATTTTTATTTATACATTTTTTATATTGCATTTTATTCTTTAATTCTTTGTATTGTTACTGTGTGTAATGCTGCTGCTACACTGTAATTTCCCAGCTTGGGATCGATAAAGTATAACTATCTGTCTAGCTGTCTAGCTGTCTATCTCTCTATCTCTCTATCTCTCTATCTGTCTGTCTGTCTGTCTGTCTGTCTAAAATGACTACAACGTATGACATTGTGCAGAGACTGTAGAGTCTGTAGTTAGGAAGCCACTGACGATAACTCACTCCTAAGACCTAGAAGACCTTATTTGCACCTCCTAGCAACCGTGTCGTCGTCCGGGTAACGTAGCGTTCCCCTCTCGGTTGCCACAGGTGTCACTGGTGAACAACTGCCGCCCGGCCACCCGTCCCTTCCGGGCTTCCAGCTCCAACTTCTTCTTCCTGGTGGTGCTGCTGATCGGCCTGGCGTTGGCCTGTATGCCCGTCACGGTTGGCATAGCCCAGTAAGTTGTGGAGCCTCTCAGTGTCTCCCCGTGGGCGTTCACACCTCCAGCCTTTCGTTCTGGACGAGCTGGTGGTCGCCTCTCTCTCTCTCCCTGGTTCCCTTAAGATGGGCTGTGGATTGCTGTTGCTGAAACACATGTACAGGATATAATTTTATCTTAATTTAGGTAAATCTTTTTGTTTAGTGTTTATTGTCTATACTCAGGTCTATACTTCTATTGCGCTCCTCTATCCCCTTGTACTGCTGGTCAATGTGAATTTCTCCTAAGGGGGATTAATAAAGGAATATCTTATCTTATCTTAACACATTGTGTCTAAAGCCACACGTGTGTGACGGTGCACTCTCCCCACACTGCGTTGAAGATGTTCTGACTTGCCCCGTGCTCTCCAGGATCAAATCTTCCCAGGCCTGCGGGCCGTTCGTCAACTACAACGTGTCCTGGGAGGTTCTGCCCTGCACCATCAGACAGCTGTCCAACGAGGTCGTGAAGTCCATCCTCTTCGCGCTGGCTTCGGAGGCCTTCGCCGTCTCCTTCTTCGTCATCACATGGTGTGTGTCGCCGCCGGGCATGACAGGGAATTGCGTCTTTTTGCCGGAATGACATTCCCTATTTTGATTCATAGTTCTACCACCGTAAGCCATGAGCGCATCATTAGAGCAGTTGTTAATGCTGTCGGTCATGTCGTGGGTGTTTTTCTTGTGTTGCCGTATAATGTCATCTGTCCTTCTTTTCAGTTTGGCCATGTTTTACATCATTGCATTAGCTGGGGCTCACAAAAGAGTCATCAGCCAACTCCGCGAGCAGCTCGTCATGGTAGGTACCGAATACACACGATGTCATCTCTATCTTTATGCATAGCTTTAGCATCGACCTCTGACCTTTCTCTAATGTGAGGAGACCATTAATCCCCCCGTCTCTCTTTCTCTCTGAGCAGGAGGGGCGGGACAAGCGGTTCCTGATCCAGAAGCTGTGTCAGGCCCAGAAGCAGTCCAGCGTCCAGTCCCCGGTCTTCCAGTCGCCGTTCTCCCAGCCGCTGCCGCGGACCAGGGGCAGCAGCTCGGGCAGTGGCAGCGGCTGGGGCAGCCCCAGTTACCACACCAGCTTCGCCAGCAACTACAACTACAACAACGAGGCCATGGTCCTGGCCCACTCGCCTCCGCACTCCTCCACGCATGTCTAAGTGTGGGCGAGAGCCTTCAAAGCCTTTTGCTAGGGGCTCCATCAAGACGGAGCCACTTGGACTTAACCTGAGTATTCACGTTCATGGCTTTAATTTAGAGGTGGTTAATAAGTGTGCATTATTTTGGGAGCTGGGGGTGATGGTGATGTAAAAGAGGAAGACAATGTGAAGCTGGAGCGTATTAATCTTTGGTCTAAAGATGGAAAATAATGTGTGGGGGGGGGGGGGGGAAGACTGCTACCTTCTGTCACTTTGTGTGCTGCGTTTTCTCTACATTTTCCTTCCAGGAAGGACTTTTATAATATGGAAACCACAACTTAATCTTCAGCATGTAACTTTTTTTTAATACTGTATAGTAAGTGTTTTGTTTACATTTTGGTGTCAATGCAAGTGCTAAGGAAATAATTGTTTGTGTTTAGGTTAGTTATGAGAGCTCACACTTCTAGATGACATGTCTCAAAATTACATTTGTGTATTCCCTTAACTTAATAAATATGTGCTGTTACTTTATTTTCAGCAATGAGATAATATTTCATTTGGTGTCGTTTTCCCAATTAATTGGTCATGTTTTTTTAAAGGCCCACTATACTATGCAACTCTGGCCATTCCTGTTTGCATTTTTCTCTTCAAAGCTCCGCCTGCAGCTTTTGAGTACATATTTTAAGACTGTCGTAACCACTCGTTGATGGCGCTCCCCCGCCCACTTCTACGCCGTGAGTTTTCAAAGAAGCCGGCAAATGCGTGGAGCCAGGCCTGAGGTAGGTTGTTCGCAGCACTGCATAAGTACCATGGCGTACATGCAGTACTAAGTCTTGGACGAGGGGGTGCTGTGGTTGGCCCGGGCTGCGTGGAATGACGTCTTGGCTCTTGATGGGAGCCAAGAGCCAGGAGTGGAGCAGAGACAATTCAGACACTCTGCACACATACAAGCCGTGTTGTGGCAGCATGACCGTCTGGGTGTGGGCAGGAGAATGGTCATACCCAGCTGCTGTGTCTGGAGGATCAGGGACACATTTCCTGACCCCAGGGCCCACTACACGGGCTTCAGGGTGCGCCGCCTGGACGTGTAGAACATTGTAAATCAACATCTTTGTATATAGTTTTAAAAGGTTTCCCTTTGCTTGAACATTGCCTTGTAAAGTAAATACATTTACTTCTGGAGCCAAAAAACAGTGCAGATCCATCTTGTGTCTTATATGCAATACAATTGTCTAGCACCTGTTGATTACCATTGAATGTGCGCACCACCCCTCGTTCCAAGATCCCCATTTTTTACATAAAAAAAAAAAAAAAGGTTTGCACCACATTTCTTTCAGTTCAATAATACACTTTTTGGTCAGAAAAATATTTATTTTGATTAGTGAAAAAAAAAGTGCTTCATTGTTTGTTTTTTTGCCTTACGGCTGTGAAGCATCTTCTTGGGGGTTCTCTTGATTAAAGGTTTCCTCGTGACACTTGTATCCGCACAAGTTCAGATGTGGGTTGTGGCTGTACCGGGGCAGGCAGGCCGAGCCGTCTTGGGTCATCGGGCCTCATAATGATGTTGTGAGGAAGGCCTGCTCCACTTCTCAGCTGTCTGGATGTCGGAGATGCAAGAGGAGTTTTTTTCTCCTTTACCATGTTTGCACTCCAGGTCTTCAACCTTTTGTTGTACAAGTGTTTGTTCTCGGTGACAGTGGACAAGCCATTAGAATGAATAATTTCCTAAGGTTATTACAATATTAAATCAATGGATTATTTCTTCCCTGATGGCACAGGCATATTCAAAGATCACAATGCCAGGATTCATCGGACACATTGTGAAAGGTTGAGTGGTGAAAAAGACCAGACCTTAACCCTATTGTGAATCTTTGGGATGTGCTTGAGTGGTCTGAGTCTCCCATCATCAATACAAGATTGTATTGATGATGGAAGAGTCAGACAACCGTTTTACACATCCCTAAGGTTCTCAATGGGGTTAAGGTCTGGACTCTGGTCAATTCATGTGTGCAAATTATGTCTCATGTTCAACCATTTAAAATTCTTTACAATGTGAGCCCGAAGAATTCAAGCATTATCATCTTGGAAGAAAATATCCATTGATGGAACAACCTGGTCACTCACTATATTCAGTTAGTCACCTCAGTATTTGAGCACATGATGTTGCTGAACCTAGACCTGACCAACTGCACCAAACCCCTACCCATTTGCCTAGTGAAATCAAGGCGGTAACTTTAAAAAAAAAAATAAGGCTAATACCATACAAATGTAAATGCTCAACTTCTTCACCTGGTTCAACCACCTTGTCCAGCACGGTTGCAGTCAGTGTCTCTTGATGCTGAACCTGTAATCACAACGCATCACACATTGTGAGCAAAATGACTGCATCCATACAGGGAACTCAATTCTGCTCTTGTATATTTTAATTACCTTGCATGATCCAGGGCTTATCATCGCTGTGTTCCTCCAGAGGCTCATGCTTGCAACAACCAGTGGCCCAAAAATGTTCATTTCGAACATGCTGTAGCACACCGACCCATATCTGCATAAAAGTAATATAACATGAGAACATACAGGCAGCAAACTATCGGTCAGCATGACAAAGATTTGTTATTAGAAATGATACAAAGTTCACCCAAGGGTACTTACAATTTCAACAGCAACACGGCCAAGTCGGCATCCGATTCACAGTCTTCATTTTCTTCTTTCAGCCCAATGTTTTGCGCCAATTGTGGCACATTCGTCCGCAGGGAAAAGACTCAGCTGGCTGACTGAGTCTTTCCCTGCGGACATGGCGCTGGAGGCCGAGTTGGGCTCACGGAAGGAGGCGGCGGCCACGGTCTTGGCGACAGCAAGGCCCTGGAACAGAAGCTCCGTCTCCTGGCTGTATGTAGTGTCCTTGGTAGCTCCTGCAGCACTTCCTGGCCGCAGAGCGGACCTCGGAGTCTCCATCGTGAACCCCTTCCTTGATGTATGCACGAAAACTGCTTCATGTCTCTCTAAAGAGCTTCTTTACCGCTCGTGCAATATGGGCTCCAGGAACACAAAGGCATTTCCTCACGATAGCTACGGACTTGGAGACAGTGACTGCAGATGCCGGGATCAGTCGAGGGTGTCGTGTGTGTTGGGGGATGATGTGCGGACTGCAGCCACGCCGGCTGTGGCCATGATTTTGGCGCCGTCATTAAGGAGGTTCAGAAGCACAGGTAGCGTAGCCTCGGCCGCGTGGGCGAACCCGCTGCCTAGCAACAGGGAGAGGTGGCCCAGTGTGATGCAGGCCTCCTGCACCACCTGCAACTGTAGGTCACTTGGCAGACTATGGCAGGCTGATTGGAACACAACTCTCCCTTACGTATTTGCTTAGTGAAATAAAGGCGGCAACCTTTTTTTAGGAAGTGCATCTAAAAATAAGGCTGATTCCATTACAAATGTAGATGCTTAGAAGTTTAGAAACGTGTTCACCTGGTTCAGCCACCTCCTGTCCGGCACGGTTGCCGTCAGTGCCTTGTGAGATGCTGAACCTGTAATCACAACGCATCACACAGTGAGTAAAATGACTGCATCCATACAGGGAACACAATTCTGCTCTTGTATAATTGTTTGTTAATTACCTTGCATGATCCAGGGCTCATCATCGCTGTGTTCCTCCAGAGGCTCATGCTCGCAACAACTGGTGGCTCAAAAGTGTTCATTTTGAATATGCTGTAGCACACCGACGCACATCTGCACAAAAGTAATATAACCTTAAAACATACAGGCAGCAAACTATATCAGTCAGCATGATTATGAATACTAGCAGCTCTCATGCAGGGTACTGAATTATATGGTCAGTCGGACATATCACATGATATAGGCGACACTCTTATCAAAATCTGAGGCATTCGAAGGGCGACATCATATTAGTGATGTCTAAAGTTTAATGAAACTCCAAAGTTCACTTAGACATACCTCTTCAGCACAGGGCTACAGAGCATGCCCAGTCTGGATCACTCAGGACAGTCACACCACAACTAAATATACAAAAGATCTCATTAGATTTCTAATGGGGCAATATAACATCTTTCTCCTTCACTCTCCCTTACCTCCATGACACAGCAATCCTGCCACACAACCAGGCCTCAGACAAAGAGGCACTAATTGCTCTCACCTGTCCTTATGAAGGCGGGGAATGACCTCTGACCCTACCTAATAGGGCGGTGCTTTAAATTTAGAGGAACCGACTATAGGTTCCTGTGTCTCTTTTGATGATGAATATAACAATCCCCTCGCTACTTGAGTTTATATCTGGCCGGTTCCGTGTTTGTGGGTGTGTAGTGCTGTAAAGCAGTTCCTTACTTTGCGAGAACCGAGGCTAACGCAAGAGTTTGCCACCGGACCTGGGGCACAGACTTGCATTTTCCCTTTCTCAGCCCAGAAACGCTAGGGGGGGTCGAAACAGTCACCAATCGACCCATAAAGTGTTATAGAATCACCACAACGACCCGTAACCTGCAAAGTTAAGGTCAATTAAGCTAAAAAAAAAAAATAAAATAAAAAAAGAAAGTTGCACTACCTCTTGCCTTGTCACATCCACGTCACCTCCGATCCACTAGAGGGCGATGCTGTCAGAATCATAGCTTCTGACACAGCGAGCTACTCTTCGTACGGAACCGGAGGCAGCGTGCACTTGTTCGGTTCGTCGAGAAGCGAGAAGTCGGCACCAAAATGATTGGAATTGCAGTTCGCGTAGACATGGGCCTCATAGGGGTGTTTCTAGGCATCATTTGCTGTCAGTTCCTGGTCGTGTCGTCGGATGACATCGTGGTGGCCTGTGGGGGATTTGTAAAATCTGACGTTGAAATCAACTACTCGTTAATCGAGGTAAGAGGAAGGACGGCCTAGCTGCTTTATTAGCCTATCTTCTACTAGCTAGTTGAGCGGTTGGTTGCCGGACGTCCCTTAATCAGCTGCTTGTAACTCTTGACAAGTGTACCTGCTAAACAAAATCAATATGAAGTATCCCCATTGTGTAAAGCGACTGCATCTTTCGGTGTTCACGTTGTCTAGTTTCTACCACCTCGTTGGGAATAGTTGTAATTTCTCCTTGCAAAAGCGTATATATGGTCGCTCAATGAATGGCTCACCCATACTAATCAACTTTAACCCCCTAAACCTGCAAGTGCTGATCGGGCTGTTGGCCACAGAAGTTTCCCAACCCCCATTCATTCACAGATAATACGATTAACCGCTTAGTTAATTACAAACACAAGTTAGCTAGACCGGACAGCCCCCCTTTTCTTTACTACCCATTGATCTAGCTGACGAACTGGGCGTTGTTTATCTTGAAATACATCTGTGTTTTTTTTTACAGATTAAATTGTACACCAAGCAAGGTTCTCTGAAATATCAAACCGACTGTGCTCCAATCAATGGTTACTTTATGATCCCTCTTTATGACAAGGTATGTGCATTATACACCCAACCCCTAATTGTTATTAATGAATAATGATAATTACAATTTAGTAAACTGTATTCACTATATTCATCGTTGTCTTTTTTTTCTCAGGGAGACTTTGTGTTAAAGATTGAGCCTCCAATTGGCTGGAGCTTTGGTAAGAATGCTGCTCTCCTGTTTACTGCTTTGATGCACAGATACTGATACACACATGAGTCACATGACCATCGAATGGAGGTCTGACAAAGCTTGCTTCATGCTTGGTCTTTGGTAATGCAATAGCTTCAAGATGAGCCACAATACTGTTCTTCTGCTTGACGAGTTTGTCTGTTCCAACAAAGCCTTTTTAGGTATTTGCCTCCTGGGCTGTATACGTTGTTTTGTTATACAAACTAAAACAAGTCACCCTTACGATTTGGTCTGCAGAATACTTCCTCCGATTTAATTGGGCTGTCATACTTATTTTCCTTCACAATCTGTGATAAGCTTCAACAAGGCAGAGGATGAAACCAAACCGTTGTATAGCCCAGCTTTGTCCTCTCATTGAATTGCCCCCCCCACCATGCCTTTCAGGGGGATTCATATTCAAACTGCACCAGAAGAGTGCTGCACGTTTATTATCGTTTATGGTTTCCTTGAACGTCTGTTCCTTACTTAGAACCCACCCGCGTGGACCTCCATGTGGACGGAGTCACTGACATCTGCACCAAGGAGCAAGACATCAACTTTGTCTTCACTGGCTTCTCCATCTCAGGAGCGGTTAGTATACATATCTAGATACAGATCTTCAGTAGGAGATGTATCGCTATCTACATAGCTATATATCAAGATAGATATAGCTGTATATCTATATTTAGATGTACATGTATAACGATATATGCATATACAGTGTATATCTAGAAATAGATCTATCATATTTATTTTTGTGTTTAATAGTTGAGTAATTTAGTCCTCCCTGCTTCTAAATCAAGAGTTTATGGTGGAAGTTCGGTCAATTGAAGTAGTCATTGGATTCTCATTTTGTTCCTCATTACTTCCCAATGGTCTCTGTGGTGGTGCTTCAGGTTCTCAGTAAGGGTCATCCCCTGGGCCCAGCAGACGTAGAGGTGCAGCTGAGCAGAGCCGGGACCGAGGAGAGACTCCAGTCCATCCTCACACAACCCGGTGGAAAGTAAGTAGTGCACAAGTCATCTTTTTTTTGTGTGTCATTGACTGGGCAGTGAGCACGTTATTAAAAGTGATGTGGTCGACATTCCGATGGCCCGTTTGCTCAAACATTTTAATTGGTGCCTCTGCAGGTACACCTTCTTCAAAGTGATGCCGGGGAGTTATGACATCACAGCCTCTCATTCCTCCTGGACACTGGAGCAGGTGGGTTTCTCAACGTTAGCATTTAATGCACTCAGAAGGGCGGGTTTGGCGGGGCGTGAACATAAACAAAGCCTAGTTTGTTTGTGCTAAAAAAGTCTGCACAAAACATTGTACACCTCTGACAGCTTGAGAAGTTGTCTTTTTTTTGCTGTGTAGTTTTGTGTGTTAACAAAAACAAAAGTTATGTATAGAAGAGGCAACTTGCATTGAGATTAGCCATGGGATTTGGTTTGACAGTTTTATTTTCTACTGGATAAACAGAAATGTAGCACATTTATTTATTTATCATTCTGAGCAATTTCCCCATCATAAATTGCAATAATCCCAATGCGAGAATCCACTTATCAAGTTGTACAACCAGAACGGTACCTGCTGATATTGGTGTGATTCAGATTTCCTAGCTCTGACCTCAAGCTGGGGAGAAAGCGGAGAAGTCCATGTCTTTGAAGGCTGTCTTTCACCCCCCCCCCCCCCGCGTTGTTAACCCACAGAGCATGACCTCCGTTCACGTGTCCAACGCCAACGCCCCGGCCGCGGAGCCCCTGGTGGTGGGGGGCTACGACGTCTCCGGGGAGGTCCGCAGCGACGGGGAGCCCATGAAGGAGGTCACCTTCATCCTCTACTCTTCCTCCGTCACGAAAGAGGTGAGCGACGCGGCCGCAGGAAACGTGAAGAATCCAACGTGTTCATTTCACGGGCATTTGGCATTGAATGGTCACCCGGCTTGACCGTGTATTGTATGAAAAGGCGGAATATTGCAGACGCTTTTGTCCAAAGCGACTTACAATCAGTACATGTGTGGGGTTTGACATGTGGACAGTTGGAGGAGGAGGGGGGGGATCGAGGGGACCGAACCGCCAACCCTACGGTTGGTGGACAACCCGCTCTGTCCACCCGCTCTACCCACTGAGCTACTGCCACCCCACAGACAATGTATGTCTGTCCATCTCATTGTTAATTGGTGCCTTTTTTAATTTTAAAACGCACAGGGCCATTCAATGACAAATCAGAATCTGCAGGTTGACAATTTCATTTTGACTCTGGTTTTATTTTTGGAACTTTTTGAGTTGTCCCTGCTTTGGAACCTTTTTCCAGCCGGGAGCGTCGCCACGCCGAGGCCTCTGTGTGACGGGATGCATTATCTGTCCCCTTGACACTTAACGCTAACCCACATACATTAAGTAACTCTATTAATAACCGTGTCCTATGCGTGTTCCGCGCGTCCTTGCCTGCGTTGCAGGCGGTGGCCGGTTGCAACACAGCCCCGGTGGAAGGCGCGGACTCCGGAGACAGCTCCCTGCTCTACCTGTGCAGCTCTCTGTCCAGGGAGGACGGCACCTTTGTCTTCCCGTCGCTGCCCAGCGGCGAGTACACCGTGGTGAGTACGCCACGGTGGCGAACCCTTATTTAGGAACGACCCGATTTTAAGAGCCCGTGGTTATAGTTGATGGTAGTCATGACGAACCGTGTTATCGCAGACATTTACAAATGGCTATTTACCTTTTAACTTTTAACTTTTTTTTATATATATCTTCCAACAGCACAAAGTCTTTCTGTCAATGAGTGACCGTTGTCCTCTGTTAATTAAATTCATGCGCTGCTCTATAATGGACCCAACGTGAACACGCCGTCTTTAATAGCACCTCCATCTTATTCCATCCGCCGCAGGTTCCCTTTTACCGGGGGGAACGGATCACGTTTGACGTAGCGCCTTCCAGGATGAACTTCAAGGTGGAGCACAACAGTCTGAAGCTGGAGGTAAAGGAGTTTTTCCCCCACATCTATTTCCATCATTGTTTTACCTTCGGCACCGTGCCCTGCCCGGCCAGGGAACGTCAAGTGAACCGTGACCCCCCCCCCCCCCTCCCCCTGTGGTTCTCTGCAGCCCATCTTCCGCGTCATGGGGTTCTCGGTGACCGGCCGCGTTCTCAACAGCCCGGAGGGGGAAGGGGTGCCCGACGCCACCGTCTACCTGAATAACCAGATCAAAGGTAACGCGCCGCCTGAGACCGCAGGCTTGCAGGCCCTCAAGTATACCAGCAATAGTTAACCTCGCAATTGAAATGCTTGAAACTTGCTCTGGTGACTTCCTTACTGTATTGGCAGCAATGAAATGTCTCACCTTCTTATGACAAATGTACTCTTTGTAAGTGGCTTTGGATAAAAGCGTCTGCTAAATGCCCAACATGTAACTGTGAATGTAATGTCAAGTGTGGAAATGTCGGCGGCTGTAGCTCAGCGGGCAGAGCGGGTCGTCCACTAACCGGAGGGTTGGCGGTTCGATCCCCACCTCCCAACTGTCCACATGCCAAACCCCACAGAATTATGTGACAAATGTACTGATTGTGAGTCGCTTTGGACAGAGGTGTCTGCTAAATGGCCCTAGGATGTAAACAATTTAAAAAAAGCTCACTTCCCGCAGTTCCCCTGTTTCATTTCCTGCCCTTCCCTTTTTTTACCAAATGACACACCAGTGGCATGACGTGGAATGTCTATGAACCAACTCTCTCTCTCTCTCTTTATCTCCGGTTCTGTGGACAGTTGTGACCAGAGAGGACGGTTCCTTCCGCTTGGAGAACATGACAGCGGGGACTTACACCATCCGCACGCAGAAGGAGCTGATGTTCTTCGAGCCCATCTCGGTGAAGATCGCCCCCAACACGCCCCAGCTGCCCGACATCATCACCGCCGGGTGGGTGTGGCCGGCTCTGGGGGCGTGGCCTGCTATGTGGGGGCGTGGTCTGCTTTAGTTTGCGCTGCGAGATGTTCCCTCATAGCTTCCCTCCCTTGTTTGCCAATCTTCTTTCTCAACATGTAAAACTGTCGTGCAGTCGCGTCAACGCACCGCTTTTCAATTTGTCCAATCCTCCTCGCTCAAAGAGTTGAAGGATATATTTTTGGAAAAATGTATAAATATATATATCCAATTATAAATGTTTTTCACATCTTAACTCGCATCTCGTGTATAGTCAGTTTGCTCAATATGTATAAATGGCATGTTAACATCAGCCGCAGCCACCCTGTTCGTGCTTTTGCTGAAGGGTGTGAGCCCACTGGGACGGCTAAATTGATCATTAAAATCAATGTGCTCCAATTACAACTTGTAGCGGCGGCGTATCCTCCAACTCTTGTGTTTTCAACGCCAGCATCACTCGCCGCCCCCTCCCGTCGTCATGACGCTCTTCCGATGCCCCCCCCCCCCAGGTTCAGCCCAGCGGCAGTGGCAGCCTGGAGCTCCCTGACACATGGAGAATTACTTCCAGGCCGAGGGCTTCAACCTGGACAAGGTGCTGGACGAGTTTGAGCAGAACGAAGGTGAGCTGGCGGCAAACCAGACACACACACACACACATCCTGGTCCGGTCCGGTCCAGCCCGTGGCCCCGCCCCCCGGTCCTCGGTCCTCTGGGATGACCACTCCCCGGGGGCGTTCTATCGTTCCGCGGCGCTGCTGGTTCCCGCTGCGGTGGAACCGGGAGTGCGTTGCCGGGGCGATGTGTCGGCGGCTCTGGTGTTGTCGCCGGGGCGAGACGGCGCGGCGGGAAGCGAGACGCAAACCAGGAAGTGTTGACCACGCCCCGGCCGCCGAGGTCAGCGCCGGGCTGGTGAAGACGGCGCCGCGTGAACGTGCGTGTTCATTCAGAGGGAACGCCCAAAAACGGAAAAAAAAAACCAAAAAAAGATGCTGCGCAAAATCAGGAACACATGATGGGCCCCAGACAGGTTTTGTTTTGATCAGGAGGCTCTGATCTGCATCAACGGCCCGCTAACAGAGGGGACGGGCTGCCGGCGCCAGCAGGAAGGATGAGGAGACTATCGGCTTTTTTAAGATGTTGCTGTGTTGTTTTGTTGTGTGTGTGTGTGTGTGTGTGTGTGTGTGTGTGTGTGTGTGTGTGTGTTTTTTGTTTATTTCTTGCGGTGTTGCAAGTCGGGGCAGGCGGGAGGAGAGACAGCGCCGGCGTCTGCCTCTCTTCCGCCCAACGGGGTTTGCCTTAAAATATTTGCAGGTTGCAAATGAGGGTGGGCACCTTGGGAGATGGATTAATTAGATTGGCGCGTTTCCCATGAGCCCCGGCGGCAGGCGGTGTAATTAGCCCGACGCACCACCAAGACTGCAAAGTGGCTTCCTCTTTTTTTTTGTGTGTGTGTCGTTTTTTTTTTTTTTTTTTTTTTCCTACATTGAGGTGCCGGCCCCCGAGCGCAGAGGGAGGTGTTATATCGGGACCCTTTTACGTCGGTTTTCCGGAGGGCTTATTTATGGAAATTGTTGTACGGTAAACATGGAGTTAGCGCGCGGCGGGCGCTGCCCGCTGCTGGGGGCTATTTGGCTACTTGACTCTCCGGGACACGCTGCCCGGGCTGATTCGTGTGCCGTGCAATCGTATGTGATCACAGGGCGAGCACAGAGGCAGTAAGTGTTGTAAGTGGAAACCCATTTAAATGGGGTGCGCGCGCCTGTGTGTGTGTGTGTGTGTGTGTGTGTGTGTGTGTGTGTGTGTGTGTGTGTCTGCATCAATGTAGCACATTCCAAACTAGTAACGGTGTTGCATGAATTCCAATGAAGGGAGGAGTGTCTGTGTTTGTGTGTGTGTGTGTGTGTGTGTGTGTGTGTATGGGTGTGGGTGTGTGTAACTCGTGTTGTTGGCGCTTTAGGAACAGTGGTCATGTGCTTTCCGTGTGTGTGTGTGTGTGTGCACGTGCCTGCGTGTGTGTGTGTGTGTGTGTGTGCACGGGCGTGCCTGCGTGTGTGTGTGCGTGTGTGCGTGAGGGAAATGGAAGTGAACATTAGTGGAATTTCCGGCTGTATTCCACACTATTCATGTGTCAGGGTGACTGATGACTGGGGCTCCCAGTGGGGGGGAGGAGGAGGAGGAGGAGGAGGAGGGGGGGATGAGAGGGGGTGTAGCAGATTGCCCCACTTTCGGAGAATCTCCCGGCCCATCCTGATGCTTAATTTCCCAGCCCGTGCCAGCCCCGTTTCTCTCATTTATCCGCCGCTTCCTCAGCTGTTTCAGCGGCCCGGCGGCGTCCATCAATATAACACCTCGTCCTCCTGTTCCCGCTCTCATTCATCATATCAGCGAGCGGCACGATGAGCACGTCCTCGCGTCAGACGTGTCCACACGGGAGATCCACGACCGCGTAGAGTGGTGGCAAATGTATTGCCACGCTGTTCTCGACTGTTATTATTATTATTGTTGTTGTAATGTTAAAGTCTGTGGCGTAGAAGAGACCTCCTCCCCATGGCTGGCCTTCTTTGATGAGTGTTTTTGCTGAGTAACATGAACAATGAGTATTGCTTCCTGCTGGGTCATCGTCGTCATCATCACTTTTCAAATATGTAGTTTTCCCCTGTGCAGTCGACGGGTACCGCCGAAGACGAAGGGTCGTGCCAGAGGGTTGTTATTCAGCCATAAATACTCCTTCCTCGTCACAACGTCGTTCAGCTCCTCTTTTGCTGGCTTCAGGGCGTTC
Source organism: Urophycis cirrata (assembly GCA_027123175.1). Classification (NCBI taxonomy): domain Eukaryota; kingdom Metazoa; phylum Chordata; class Actinopteri; order Gadiformes; family Phycidae; genus Urophycis; species Urophycis cirrata. Next base: position 17,509,725 of record JAOPUH010000104.1, on the reverse strand, counting down.
CATTGCGGTATTGGTTCACCCTGTAGAGTGTTTCACAGACTGTTCAGGGTCTATTGGTTGCAGGTTTTGTGTTAATGTGTCTAACCTGTGTCACTCACCACCCCCACCCCCCCCCCCACCAGATGAAACGGACACCCCCACTCTCTCAGATGCCAAGTGGACCCAGATTCTGGCGCCGCCGGCCCACCTGCTCTCACTGAACCCTGCCCTGGCCCACGCCGACCTGAGTCCCCAGGAGAGCCCCCTGCCCTTCAAGACCCAGTCCCCCGACCCCATCACCACCACCCCCGCCACCACCACCACCACGCCCATCACCACCGCCGGCACCACCGCCGGCACCACCACCTGCTCCCAAGGGGGCGGAGGCGAGCCCAAGCTCCTCCTCGCTCCGGGGCCTCCGCCCTGGGGTGAGGAGCGGCCGGCGGACGTCCACAGCCCCCCTCTGCCCCAGCCCAACATCGGGAAGCTGGTGGGCGCCGAGGAGCGCCGATGCTCGCCCGACCGGCCCGCCGCCGCCGCGGGGAACGGTCACGCCGAGGTCAACGGACTCGGGGAGGACGATGGCCGCGCCCCTGCGGCCCACCCGGCCAGCCGGCCCGGGGGAGGGTCCCACCTTAACTACACCCGCTTCACCTTCGAGGACGACCAGGAGCAGCGGCCGGCGCTAGCGGCGGACCGCCCCACCGACTCGTCCCGGGAGCCGCCGTCGGAGGGCCGGGAGTCCAGGGGGCGGGTTGTGAGGAACGTTCTGGAACCGGACCACGAGGGCCGCGGCATCCACAACGGCGGAGCGGTCGTGGCTCAGGGCAGTGGCGGCTTGGAGGAGCAGAAGGAGGAGCGGGAGGAGGAGGCAGGGCAGGAAAGGTGCTCCGATCCCCCGCCGTGGGAGACGGAGATGATGATCAGACGTCGTCACGGCGACGGCTCGCGGCCCGGCGACTGCCTGGTCGCCACCGTCGCCGCCCCGAGCCTCGCCAACGGCGTGGGGCAAGAGGGGCGAGGCCGCGGCGGGTGTCACGAGGAAGAGCGCCAGCGGGAGACGGAGACGGAGGAGGATGAGGAGGCGGGCTTTTCCCCCAGCCCCGTCCCGTCCAAGGAGGACTCTGTGACGGAGGAGAAGGAGATCGAGGAGAGCAAGCAGGAGAGCGGCGAGGGCGGCGTGGCGCCGGTCAAGCTCAACAACAACCGCCTGCAGCCGGTCAGCGTGCCGTACGGCGGCGCCCGGCCCAAGCAGCACGTCAGCCTCAAGCTCCAGATCCCGCGGGCCGACGCCCCGGCGCTGGTGCGCAACCAGCTGGGCCCCTCCCCCACCGGCAAGAACAAGAACCTGGAGAGCCAGGGCCGCGCGACGGGCACCATCGTCGTCGCCGCCGCGGAGCCGGGGGGGGCAGCGTCGGACCAGGACGCCACCGCCATCGCCGCCAGCACCACCATCACCACCACGGGGGCGGCGACCGTGACGACAATGGCGGCGGAGGTGAACGGCGAGCGCCCCGGCTCCCCCTCCTCCCGGGGGGCCCCGGAGAGCCCCGACAACGACCTGCAGGCGGGCCAGCAGGGGGCGCCGTCCAGGAGGCCGGTGACCGCCGCCGCCGCCTCTCTGGGGGAGGTGGCCCCCGTGTGGGTGCCGGACTCCCGGGCCCCCGTGTGCATGAAGTGCGACGTCAAGTTCACCTTCACCAAGCGCCGGCACCACTGCAGAGCCTGCGGCAAGGTCAGTGCCAGGGGGGGCCGCCGCGGGGGGGGGGGCCCGCTCCTCCCCCCGGGGGACCGGGTTTTAATTGGACGATGCGTGCGTTTGTTCACCGAGCGGATGAGTGAATTTGAATTCGATGTTTCGCCAGGGAGCGTGGAACACAAACAGTGGCCGGTGTAATCGGGGGTGTCTGAGAGCGAGCGAGCGAGCGATCCGCTCGTCCGTGCTGCTGGAGCAAGGCTGTGGTGCGGTGTTTTCCGCTGATATCGGTGCACGGCTCGTTGCTCGTTAAGACAACGGTAGCACGTCGGTGACCTTGGATCACCGCGCCGCGGCAAACTGAAAACAGTCGAGTCATGCGTTGTCGCGGTGGTCCGAGAACCGCTGAGTCTCCCGGTGCGTTTTTTTTTTTTTTGAAGGCTGTAATTAAATGAACTTTTTTTTTTACCTCGTAACGGTCACCCCGCGGGATTGTAAGGAGGAATCGTCGTCGTTTCAATTGCATTATGTTGGGCTGCGGTTTTTATTTTAGTGTGTTAGCTCCGCAAACATGTGAAGCTAACCTTCAGGGCCGAAACACAATGGCTCTTCCAGTTCAAAGCCTCTTCTCATCGATCGATAATCAGAGATCACCGGAACACCCAGAAACACTGACTGTTGAAACAGCACCCCCCCTGGCGAAACACGGGTATTGCAGTGGATATTTCTGATTGGCTCAGAACGACTTCCATGGCAATGTGACAATGGAAAATGCCTTCACCTAGCACTAAATATGCATCATTTTGGAGAAAGAAAAAAAATGTAATGTAAAATGTCATGATACCAAATGACGCCTGGAGAGGCTGAGAACACACAAAACATCACGTCATGGATCACGCACCGACGAGTCACAAAGGAAACTTTGATCCAAACATCCACCATAACTGCGTGTTTGTTTACAGACAGTACACTGTGACTGATGTCTACCAGGGCTGGGCAAAAAGAAAAATGCACAAAATCATGACTTCTAAACATGTGTGTGCGTGTGTGTGTGCGTGCGTGCGTCTGTCTGTCTGTCTGTCCGTGTGCGCGCGTGTGTGTCTGTGTGTGTGTGTGCGTGTGCCTGTGTGTGTGTGTCTGTCTGTCTGTCTGCCTGTCTGTCTGTCTGTGTGTGTGTGTGTGTGTGTGTGCGTGCCTGTGTGTGTGCGTGTGCCTGTGTGTGTGTCTGTCTGTCTGTGTGTGTGTGTCTGTGTCTGTGTCTGTGTCTGTGTGTGTGTGTGTGTGCCTGCGTGTGTCTGTCTGTCTGTCTGTCTGTCTGTCTGTCTGTCTATCTGTGTGTCTGTCTGTCTTTGTGTCTGTCTGTGTGTGTGTGTGTGTGTGTGTGTGTGTGTGTGTGTGTGTGTGTGTGTGTGTGTGTGTGTGTGCGGGGCAGGTGTTCTGTGCGGCCTGCTGCAGCCTGAAGGGCAGGCTGGTCTACATGGACCGGAAGGAGGCCCGAGTGTGTGTCACCTGCCATTCTGCGCTGGCGAGCGGTGAGTACAGCACACGCACCCGGGCCGTGTCGCCGCTTCAGTGTGTCTCTGACGTCACGCAAACCATGAAACTCAAAACCAGTTACTGGCTTTATATGGTAGCTCCCCGCCCTCCATTTCTTTAAGGCCTTACCGAGGAAATGGTCAATACGCATCTTTATTGTCGGGGGAACACTTATCGATGTTCTGAGAGAGAGAGAGAGAGAGAGAGAGAGAGAGAGAGAGAGAGAGAGAGAGAGAGAGAGAGAGAGAGAGAGA
>JAOPUH010000104.1:17396015-17408971 GCA_027123175.1 Urophycis cirrata | reverse complement strand
AGAGAGAGAGAGAGAGAGAGAGAGAGAGAGAGAGAGAGAGAGAGAGAGAGAGAGAGAGAGAGAGAGAGAGTTTGTGTGTGTGTGTGTGTGTGTGTGTGTGTGTTGGAGGGGGCTACTGTATCTGAGCCTGTAGCTCGGCCAATGCGAGGCCTCTTTGATCAGATGGATTAGCTAAACGCTAGCCGAAGGGGGATCATTTCACTTGCATCAGTTCACCCAGCCAACACCCAAAAGTGCTACAGTCAAGAGGGGAAAGCAAAAGCACATTTTGGGAAATGTGTTTTTGTTTTTAATGGTGAATAACCCTAATGGGATTAAGGGATTAGTAACACAGTGACATCATCCTTCAGACACCCGAGATGAATGCAACAGTGTAACAGCAGATTAAGTGCAGCTTAAAGGCTCCTATTTCTTCTGACGACCTCATTATTGAATGTGCACCTTCCATTACTCTCCTCTCCACACTATGTCCCTCATTTGACGCGTTGTGTTGAATTTGAATAACAAACTTTTCTGCATGTACCACTGTCTCCATCAGGGGGAGCTAGAGAAACAGCTCCTGCAGGCCAATCCCATTCTGGAAGCGTTCGGAAATGCCAAGACCATTAAAAATGACAACTCCTCCCGATTTGTGAGTTTTATTTTAGAATTATTTATTGATTGTTTGAAAGTGTCAATGTCGATTGAAGAAAGTATGTCATTCGCTAACGTCTGCCTAATTTTCTCTTTCAGGGTAAATTTATTCGCATCAACTTTGATGTTACCGGCTATATTGTTGGAGCCAACATTGAGACTTGTATCCTATCAAAAAACAAAGGATTGCATCTCTTCTATGTGGCGCGTCGCCACATGAACACTGCTGTGATGTCGTAAACACATGTTTTACCTTATTATCGTCTCATCTCATTTCATACTCAGGAGTATGCAGTACTTTTATCAGTGTTTGTTTGTGCATGATCTCTACACTCGATGATCGATCGCCATTAGCAATTCGCAAACAGAAGACGATGCAGATCGCTGCTTGAGTCAGCTCCTTAAGGAGCTGCTCTGAGCGGCTACGCTGGTCTTGAGGCTCGGGTGGCGCCATGGGTCGCTCCTTAACTCCAGTGTGACACCAGACCTGTTGGAGAAGTCTCGCTGCATCAGGCAGGCCAAAACTGAAAGAGCCTTCCATATCTTCTACTACATGATCGCCGGGGCGAAGGACAAGGTTCGCGGTAAGGAGAACTTGTTGGTGTTTGTGAATATATGTACCACAGAATCATTCTGAATGCAGAGGTTTAATTGTGACCCCACGACCAACATGATCTAAGAAATGCGGTGGAAAGTGTTGCCGCCATTTGCTTATGATTATAGTGTTTTGAACCCCTTGCTGGAGGAATTTCACACAGAATGGTATATTAGATGATAGGAACACACACACACACACACACACACACACACACACACACGCACACACCAACCAGAGTCCCATACAGGAAGTATAAACTGACCACCATCTTGAATCTTTTCCAGAGGAGCTTCTGTTGGAGTCCTTCAGCAACTACCGCTTCCTGAGCGCCGGCAACGTGCAGATCACCGGCCAGCAGGATGACGAGATGTATGAGGAGACCATGGAGGCCATGAGCATCATGGGCCTGACTGAGGAGGAGAGGATGGGTACTGACACAAAAATCTTATGAGATGTTCTGTTCTCATCTGGCCATCAATGGACTTTATTCTACCTTGCGGCCATCTTGGTTCCAAACGATAGCCAGCTACCGCTTCAAGCCAAGATGGGGGAACGCAGGGCTCTCCTCTATTTTCTCTTCTCATCTCTTCTCTTCTCCTCAATGTAGTATACTGTCTACCATGGTCATCTCATGTCATGGGATTGTCTACCATGGTCACTGATGGTTGTAGTCTTGAGAGTGGGTTCCTCTACATGAACGCTTGTGAACCTGTGCTCCTGCTCCAGGTATCATGAAGGTGTGCTCCGCCGTGATGCAGCTGGGAAACATCGAGTTCAAGAAGGAGAGGAACCAGGAACAGGCTACCATGCCCGACAACACCGGTTAGACACACTCTGTAGAACTACTTCAATGGCGTGATGTGTTTTAAACACAGAGATGTTCCAAACAGGGACTGAATGATGAACGTAGGGCCCAAAGTTTCTCCGCCATTCAGCAGTTTTGCATTCAGACGCCTGTGATTGGCAGGGCAAGATGTCCATCCCTCCAAAATTCGATATTGGCTCTTGCAGAGGAAGGCGCGGTCGACCCATCCGTCAGCTCTTAAACACCCGCAGCACCTTTAACCTGATGCTCTGTCTCCACACAGCGGCCCAGAAGGTGTGCCACCTGCAGGGGATCAACGTGACGGACTTCACCCGGGCCATCCTCACGCCTCGCATCAAGGTTGGCCGAGAGGTGGTCCAGAAGGCGCAGACCAAGGAGCAGGTATGAGCGTGAGCCGTCGTGTGTTCACATTGGACTCCCATGTTGAAATGCAGACGGTGAAGTGACAATGCGTGTTCCGTTAGGCGGACTTTGCCATCGAGGCCCTGGCCAAGGCCATGTTTGAGCGTCTGTTCCGCTGGATCCTGGGGAAGGTCAACAAGGCCCTGGACAAGACCAAGCGCCAGGGGGCCTCCTTCCTGGGGATTCTCGACATTGCCGGCTTTGAGATCTTTGAGGTATAACACACGCACTCGCACACACACACACACACACACACACACACACACACACACACACACACACACAGAAACAAGGAACTAACAATATGGTTTTCACAGGTTGCTTTCAAGAAGGAAACAATGTGTTGTGTCAATCTTGTAGAGTCCATTCACAATTTAATCATTTAGCAAATGCTTTATATCCAAAGCACCTTACAGTGAATTCAGACACAGGTCATTTAGAAACATGTAAGCGGTTGGGGGGGGCATGTTGTTCAAGGATGCCGACAGGTGCTCTGTGGACATGGGGCATCGAACCCGGTACCTTCTGGCATGGGAGTCGAACAACCGCCACCCCTACACCAACCTGCCCCTCGTTAAGCTTTCAATGAATGATTAGTCATAATTGATATATGGTGATCAGTTGTATCACGATGAAAGCATTCATGTTACAGATGTCAGCCACTTCATCCGTCCCGCGTCATTGTTTGATTGGTGCGCGGTGTTCTCCTCCCTCTGCAGGACAACTCCTTCGAGCAGCTGTGCATCAACTACACCAACGAGCGGCTGCAGCAGCTGTTCAACCACACCATGTTCGTCCTGGAGCAGGAGGAGTACCAGCGCGAGGGCATCGACTGGAACTTCATCGACTTCGGCCTGGACCTGCAGCCCTGCATCGAGCTCATCGAGAGGCCCGTGAGTGCTCCGTTGTGCCAGCGTGCGGCAGCGCGTTTCACACACATGCGCAAAAACACTTGAGTGTATTTTTGATTAAATCTGTCTGAAACATGACTGTAATAGTTGTCAGGTGTTTTTAAAGTATAAACTGGTGAAACAGATTTGCTCTTTGAGGTGCCGGTGGATTACCGATTCATTCCGCCTGCATGAAGAAGAAGAAGAAGAATTACTCTTTTTATCCCGCGAGGGAAATTTGGTCTCTGCATTTAACCCAATCGTGAATTAGTGAAACACTCAGAACACGGTGATGGTGAAGCACACACTTAAACCCGATGCAGTGAGCTGCCTGCAACAGCGGCACTCGGGGAGCAGTGAGGGGTTAGGTGCTCAAGGGCACTTCAGCCGTTCGTACTGGTCGGGGTTCGAACCGGCATCCGTCCGGTTACAAGTCCGAAGCCCTAACCAGTAGGCCGCGGCTGCCCCCGCATGCAAGAATTCTGTGTGTTTGTGATCATCTGTTGGAAGGTAGCCAAGCTATTCAACCATTCCATTGATTGGTTGATAAAAGACTTGTGTGTCAAAGCATGTAAACTGATCTACAGATGCACAGTGTACAGGACAGCGTCCACTCCTCTGGACCAATGCAACGGTCCAGTGGATCAGCGTAGCTCAACGTTCACTACGACTCAGTGGTCAATATTCAATAATTGGCAAGATTGTCTCACTTGGTTCCGTGCTTCTTGGTTTTTGTCTTTCCCAGAACAACCCCCCAGGCATCTTGGCCCTCCTGGACGAAGAGTGTTGGTTCCCCAAGGCCACGGACGTCTCCTTTGTGGAGAAGCTGATGAACACGCAGGCCAACCACGTTAAATTCTCCAAGCCTAAGCAGCTCAAGGACAAGACTGAGTTCTCTGTGCTTCACTACGCTGGGAAGGTAAGTTACACCCAACCTGACCCGTCGCTCCCAAAGTCACAACAAGGACGGATGCATACATTGGTTTCGGGTATCAGGTTTTGAGATCGATAGACGCTTCAGCACATGCAGTCATGTGTTTATTGCTGTCTGTTCCTCAGGTGGACTACAACGCCACGGCCTGGTTGACGAAGAACATGGACCCCCTGAACGACAACGTCACTGCCCTGCTCAACAACTCCTCCAGTCCGTTTGTGCAGGACCTCTGGAAAGATGGTGAGAGTCCGAGCCAGCTGTCTTTGGGACGCCGCTGCTGGCATCACTGGGCGTCTCGAAACAAATCAGCAGATTGAAACGGAGTAAAACATCAATTTAACAATACCAACGGTTCAGTAAATGTTCCTCCTCCAAAATAACACTAAAATCTATTCTCTCTTTTTAACAAAGCTATTGAGTTTAGAAAGCAAAAGCAGCGACTATTCCGCATCTCCAAACATCCTCCATAGCACCCACTGTCATCACTGACACATCCGGCCACCGGCAGTTCATCACAGTAGGAATATCTTATCTTATCTTATCACATGTGGTCTCTCATCACAGCTGACAGAGTGGTGGGTCTGGAGACCATCGCCAAGATGTCCGACTCCTCCATGCCCAGCTCCTCCAAGACCAAGAAGGGAATGTTCCGGACCGTGGGTCAGCTCTACAAGGAGTCCCTGACCAAGCTCATGACCACGCTGCACAACACGCAGCCCAACTTCGTCAGATGCATCATCCCCAACCACGAGAAGAGGGTATGGACCGGAGCACGGCCACTCAAAACGTCTTAATGTCGATAGTCTGCAAAGTGTTTCGTCAGTCCTGCACTATCCTGCCATTTGTTATATCCTGCGGTGTATTATTTCTTTTAGAAAAGCATTATTTGTGTGGCACCAAAAACAAAGGAAAATTGCGCTGATAATTCTCTAATCATTAATCCGAATGTACTTGTCGTGTCGACTTATGTGTTGATTAATTATTTAACAATATTCATGACTGTAAGGCCGATTACTGTCACTGATGTCAAGGCATTCGGTAACATCCTCCCGGTCGTGTTCAGGCAGGGAAGCTGGACGCCAACCTGGTGTTGGAGCAGCTGAGGTGCAACGGTGTGCTGGAGGGAATCCGAATCTGCAGACAGGGCTTCCCCAACAGGATCGTCTTCCAGGAGTTCCGCCAGCGGTATGGTGACCTTGTATTTATCATGCGCATGGTACAAAAACACGTTCCTCTCTCTCATGTGTCTCTCATCCGTCATCCCTCTCCTTCCCTCTTCCTCCTTTCCCGCCTCACAGTTATGAGATCCTGGCTGCAAACGCCATCCCCAAAGGTTTTATGGACGGCAAGCAGGCCTGCTGCCTCATGGTAAACTCATGTGTTACAACGAAAGCATCGACCACACACATGTGCTTTAGTAGATCGGCACAGTTAATTGCTATTGATATGAATCTTGATTTTGGCCCCTGCAATTAGCTAATTATGAATGGTTTGTTGAAACAGTTTCAAGTCTGCAATTTACGTATTGTTTTAGTTTTTTTCAGTTCAGTAGGCACCACAGAAAATGAATGGAATCGATCACGTTATCGGGTCATGTTAACACACTATCGGGCGGCCCAAGCCTGCAGCATTGATTTTTTGTATTATATATGTAACCATTACTGCTTAACCTTCTCTAAACGTCCCCATGGATTCTCTGTGTCCCTGTAGATCAAACATCTAGACCTGGACCCCAACCTGTACAGGATCGGCCAAAGTAAGATCTTCTTCAGGACGGGTGTGCTGGCCCAGCTGGAAGAGGAGAGAGACCTGAAGATCACAGTGGTCATCATTGCCTTCCAGTCACAGGCCAGAGGCTTCCTGGCTAGGAAGTATGTCTAGAAACTTGTAGTTGCCGACACTAATCCTGACATTGTGTTGTGTTGATTCAGAAGAAGAGATTGAGAAGTAATTGAGGATTGAGATGTTTCTTCTCGTCAATAGCTTTGGCTTGTTAGATGTATGCATATTGTTATATGTATAATAATGTAGCATCATAATTTAGCATGACCATTTTAACATCATCAGAATAATCACAATTGTGTATATGTATTCATTTTCACTGTAATTTACAATCGTTAAATACAACGAAAACCGTTTTCTTTAAGTGGAAGTGTCCTCTCAAATGCTTTATTTGTAATTATTTTTACAGGGCATTCGCAAAGAGGCAACAGCAGCTGACAGCCATGAAGGTGATCCAGAGGAACTGCGCAGCCTACCTCAAACTCAGAAACTGGCAGTGGTGGAGACTCTTCACCAAGGTCAGCAGAGAGGCCCCCGCCATGCCACTGACTGCACCGCATGCATCACACAAAAAGCGTCCATCTTGCATCATCCTTTAACCTCTGCCGTGTGGTTGTCTGCCCTGCACGGCCACAGGTCAAGCCTCTGCTGCAAGTCACCCGCCAGGAGGAGGAGATGGGCATGAAGGACGAGGAGCTGAAGAGCGCCAAAGAAATTGCTGTGAAGTTTGAATTCGAGCTGAAGGAGATCACCTTGAAGCATTCCTCGGTAAAAGGCCCACCACGCGCAAACGAAGGCGATGGGTGAAAAATGTTCTACTGGCCACAAGTCAGTGTCGCCTTGCTTCGGTCCTCATCCTTTGCCCGCGGGGGTGCACTCCGCCCGCAGGTGCTGGAGGAGAGGAACGCCCTGCAGGAGCAGCTCCAGGCCGAGACGGAGCTGTACGCTGAGGCCGAGGAGATGAGAGTGCGCCTGGGTGCCAAGAAGCAGGAGCTGGAGGAGATCCTGCATGAGATGGAGGCTCGGCTGGAGGAGGAGGAGGACCGTGCCCAGGCCCTGCTGGTGGACAAGAAGAAGATGCAGCAGCAGATGCAGGTCTCACTTGTTTCCTTGATTCCCATTTATTTTAAAGGTTCTTTGGTTTTGGCAAGCAACTCTTTCTGAATTTCTGAAAGAGATGCTGATACATGCATGGGTTTGTTATGACCTCTCTATTCAAGCATTAGTGAATGTAAAATGATCAGTGAATACAAATACATGGACGGTAGGATTTGGAAGAACACCTGGAGGAAGAGGAGGACGCCCGGCAGAAGCTGCAGCTGGAGAAGGTGACCTGTGATGGGAAGGTCAAGAAGCTGGAGGACGACATCCTGGTGATGGAGGACCAGAACAACAAGCTGTGCAAGGTATGCCCGCCACGCCTTCCCTGTAGACCGGGACACAGTCCATTATGACACTTGTGGTAAAGCTGTGGATTATGGTGGTGGTGTAAACTGGTCAAATACATTAACATGCAGGTTTTACACCTCTAAAAAACACTATAAAACACCAGATCAAAAACCCTGACCCGCCATCCTATAGTTCTCTAAATGGAGGATTCATTTTCATGAGTATACCTTTCTATTAGATTTGATAGTATACCATTGGTATTTTTGGATGCGTAGGAGAGGAAAGTGATGGAGGAGAGAATCGCAGACTTCTGCACCAACCTGGCAGAGGAGGAAGAGAAGTCTAAGAACCTGACCAAGCTCAAGAATAAGCACGAGTCTATGATTTCTGAACTGGAGGGTAATCCATTATAACGCATTTATCTTAAGCCTACTCTGTTTAGCCTTTCCATTGCAGTCATCACTTTAGCCTGTGGTCATTTGATCTGGCGCATCTCCGTGATGTGATTTGTGGAGAAAAAAGGCGAGAACATCACATTTTGAACAAATGTGATGGCTGTGGTGAGATTGTTAAATGGTGCGGGTTCAACTCAGGATATGTAATTCCATACAGCAAGCATACCTCACATGGTCACTGTATCGCCATGGCTGTTATTTTTGATGCTGTGTCCTGACGCTTCTTCCAGTCCGCTTGAAGAAGGAAGAGAAAGGTCGGCAGGAGCTGGACAAGCTGAAGCGTAAGCTGGATGCGGAGGCCAATGACCTCCAGGAGCAGATCAATGACCTCCAGGCCCAGATCGCTGAGCTCAAAGCACAGCTGGCCAAGAAGGAGGAAGAACTACAGAATGCTTTGGCCAGGTTAGACACCCGGTGTACGAACGTCCTTTTGTTTTATAGTGATCTGTTTATTACATGGGTAGACTCTACAGTGCTGCAACTGCAAGCAAGGCAGCCCTTTGATATAAAAGACAAAACAAAAACATTTTCCCTCAAATGATATCTACATTTCGCCTCTACCCTCCAGGCTAGAGGATGAGACGGCACAGAAGAACAACGCCCTGAAGAAGATCCGGGAGCTTGAGGGACACATCTCGGACCTGCAGGAAGACCTGGACTCGGAGAGGGTGGCCAGGAACAAAGCCGAGAAGACCAAGAGGGATCTTGGAGAGGAGCTGGAGGCCCTCAAGTCAGAGCTGGAGGACACGCTGGACAGCACCGCCACTCAGCAGGAACTGAGGTCAGGGCCGACCCAGCACACATGCACAGCATGAGGGCTTACACTCTGTGTCTGCACAGTCACAGTGAATGCCGCTTTTATTGAGGCACCATGTATAATTGATGCAATGACTCTCGGCCATTTTTTATGCCAAAATGCAATATTCATGCATGTATATGTATAAACAAAGTCATTATTGAGTAACTGTTTTCTATCGATCTCTATATCTATTTGTGTATGCCGCACCTCTCAGAGCCAAGCGAGAGCATGAGGTGACCACTCTGAAGAGGGCGATGGAGGAGGAGAACCGAACCCATGAGGCCCAAGTCCACGAGATGAGACAGAAACAAACGCAAGCCGTGGAGGAGCTGACCGAGCAGCTGGAGCAGTCCAAACGAGTATGACGTTCCCTTTCACCCCTCACTAATGACCGTACTGTAATGACTAAGTACCGTCATGTAGGCCTACTGCATGTCATTTGGGGTGAATGTCCAAATGTGCTAAATGACTGAATAGTAAATAGTAGTTAGTAATAGTAAATAGTCATAATTGGGACCACTACTAAGTGTGAATCCTAGACGTGTTTGTTTAAATCGTTTGCTAACTTCTCTCCTGATCAACAGGTCAAGTCCACCCTGGAGAAGGCCAAGCAGGCGCTGGAGAAGGAGACGTCGGAGCTGACGGTGGAGGTCCGCTCGCTGGCCCAGGCCAAGCAGGACGTGGAGCACAAGAGGAAGAAGGTGGAAGGTCAGCTGACCGACCTTCAGGCGCGCTTCACCGACAGCGAAAAGCAGAAGGGGGAGCTGGGAGAGCGCTGCACGAAGATAACGGTGAGGAGCGGTGAGGAGCGGTGATCACTTTGTACCGAAGGAGATCTTGGAATGCGCTTGTCGGGACGACACGTCGTTTGTATTCTAGACGTATGGGCTTCTGTCTGAGAGTGTGGCTGCGTGTCCCGTGTGTCCGTCTGCAGATTGAGCTGGAGAGTGTGACCACACTGCTGAACGAAGCTGAGGGCAAGAACATCAAACTCAGCAAAGACGTCTCCACCCTCTCCGCCCAAGTTCAGGATGCGCAGGTGAGTGCAAAAAAGAAAACAGAAAAATGAATACCCAGTGTGATTCAATGGTTGAATGAAGGTGAGGTGTTGACCTTTGACCCTCTCCGATGCATTGCTACAGGAGCTCCTGGCGGAGGAGACACGACAGAAGCTGCAGTTCTCCACCAAGCTGCGCCAGGCGGAGGACGACAAGAACAGCTTGCAAGATCAGCTCGACGAGGAGATAGAGGCCAAGAGGAACGTGGAGAGACATGTCTCCACCCTCAACATCCAGGTTAGGGAGCACACACACAGGGGTTATTTAGGGTAAGACGCTACCTGTACATCAGTGATGCGTTTGAAGTTATTTGGTCCTTCGAAAAACAAATACAGAATTTTAGATCACTGTTAAGAGGCCATTTAAATGGCTGATCAGAATGACATTCTTTTCTTCTCTTCTTGTCCTTCTTCTGTTTCTTTTCCTTCTTCTGCTCTCAGCTGTCAGACTCCAAGAAGAAGCTGGAGGAGATGTGTGGAAACGTGGAGCTGTTGGAGGAAGGCAAGAAGCGTCTTCAGAGGGATCTGGAGTCGGCCAACTCTCAGTTTGAGGAGAAGGCCTCCGCTTACGACAAGCTGGAGAAGACCAAGAACCGGCTGCAACAGGAGCTCGAGGACATCCTGATGGATCTGGACAACCAGAGGCAGAACGTGTCCAATCTCGAGAAGAAGCAGAAGAAGTTTGACCAGGTTAGAGAGTTGCACATGACAGATGATGGATATGGACAACTCTTCACATGAGATGAATTTTAGGGAAAGAGATATTTGTTCAGAGGACCTTTTATCCAAACGTTCTATTATAGCGTACTTGATAGAATTATGGTATGCTGTGGTCCCTCTCCTAGATGCTGGCTGAGGAGAAGAGCATCTCAAGCAAGTACGCTGATGAGCGCGACCGTGCGGAAGCCGAGGCCAGAGAGAAGGAGACCAAGGCCCTGTCCCTGGCCAGAGCCCTGGACGAGGCCCAGGACTCCAGGGAGGAGCTGGAGAGAGCTAACAAGAGCCTGAGGGCTGAGATGGAGGATCTCGTCAGCTCCAAGGATGATGTTGGCAAGAGTGTTAGTAGTGTTTTTTGCATTCTCTATAGTTTTTATGAAACAATTTACAACTCAGTTTGATCTACAGTACACACTGGTAAATGCAAAGAAATTCTGAAAGGATTCCTCATACATCGGTTTCTCCTGATGTTGTCCTGTTTTGGGGTCTATAATTTTGGAGGAACTGTGGTTAAAAAGTTAAACTTTTTGTTGTGAACCTAGACTTTGACCAACACCTAATGGCATTGGGGTTCAATCACTAACCATCATCCAACTGTCCCCCGGACCCTTCCCAGGTCCATGAGCTGGAGAAGTCCAAGCGAAGCCTGGAGGCCCAGGTGGAGGAGATGAAGACCCAGCTGGAGGAGCTGGAGGACGAGCTGCAGGCGGCTGAGGACGGCAAGCTGCGGCTGGAGGTCAACATGCAGGCCCTCAAGGCCCAGTTCGAGAGGGACCTCCTGGGACGCGACGAGATGGGAGAGGAGAAGAAGAGGCAGCTTGTCAAGCAGGTAGAAACTAAATAAGAACTCTAGTCAGAGCGAAACACTCCTCCTCAATAAAATGCATCAGAATTGCCTTTCATGGTGTTAAAAATGTTCACAACAGGTGCGTGAACTGGAGACAGAGTTGGAGGATGAACGCAAGCAGAGAACCATCGCGGCAGCGGCCAAGAAGAAGCTAGAGGGAGATCTGAAGGACCTGGAGGGACAGATCGAGACTTCCAATAAGGGACGTGACGAGGCCGTCAAACAGCTCAAGAAGATACAGGTAATCTTGACATCTTCAGATTCAAGATCCGACCTTTCTCCCTCCCGGGTACCTGTTTGCCTCATTTTGTCGATCGCTCTCGTGCCTCACTAGGGTCAGATGAAGGACTACCAGAGGGAGCTGGAAGATGCCCATGCTGCCCGAGAGGAGGTGCTGACGACTGCCAAGGAGAGTGAGAAGAAGGCCAAGGGTCTGGAGGCTGAACTCATGCAGCTGCAGGAGGTAACGTCACAGGTTCACGGTGCAAAGAAATGTGAGAAAAAAAACGTAAAAAGGCGTGGATTCCGCTAACTGATAATGTATTGCTGATGGGACTCTAGGAGCTGGCCGCAGCCGAAAGGGCGCGGAAGCAGGCGGAAGCAGAGAGGGACGAGTTGTCTGATGAGCTCGCCAGCAACTCCTCTGGAAAGTGAGTGAGATTTCCCTTCTGATTGCCCATAGCCCAACTGCGGTACATTTTTGGACAACTAAGACATATACGGATTCTTGGATTCTTACTGTGGATGTTTGTGTCCTGTGCCCAGGTCTGCCTTGTCCGATGAGAAGCGCCGCCTGGAGGCTAAGATCTCCCAGCTGGAGGAGGAGCTTGAGGAGGAGCAGAGCAACTTGGAGATCCTCAATGACAGGCAGAGGAAGAGCACACAGCAGGTGACGAAACCCTTGCAGCACATGGAGCACTCAAGCGGCATATGGTACAACCTAAGGTCTCACCCGCCCTAAATAGGAATTAACATGGGTCAGCCACTATCCCTAACTCTGAACCGTGATTACTTGACTTTGCGTGTTTTCAATCTCCTCTCACTTTGTAAAGTTTACGGTTAAAGAGGACCCAGCCCGCCTTAACCTCGCAATCCCATCCCCCACCTCTCCACACAGGTGGAGCAACTGAACAACGAGTTGCAGACGGAGCGCAGCACCTCCCAGAAGAACGAGAGTGCCCGGCAGCAGATGGAGAGGCAGAACAAGGAGCTGAAGGCCAAGCTCCAGGAGATGGAGAACCAGGTCAAGTCCAAGTTCAAGTCCTCCATCTCCGTGCTGGAGGCCAAGGTGGCGCAGCTGGAGGAGCAGCTGGAGCAGGAGAGCAGGTCAGGACCCCACTTAGGTCCTCAGTTCCTTTCATCCGGTGCAGTTTTTACCACAGTAGAATTTCCTTTTGAGGTCATTGAATGAAGCTATACATTGTCTGCATATTTTGTTTTCATTTGCATCTTTCCTGACGTATTAATACCTTTTTAACTCGATTTTTCAATGATCTATGTGTATGTATTGTGAATTTAATGTTAATCTGAAATTGACTTAGCGAATGAAAAGAGGCATTCCTTCAATTCAGACCTGTTAATAGTAGTGGATCTAGGTTCTTCAAAACAAATTTCCCCTTGTGAATGA
>JAOPUH010000104.1:17374561-17387417 GCA_027123175.1 Urophycis cirrata | reverse complement strand
TTCAGCCGTTCGCACTGGTCGGGGTTCGAACCGGCCACCCTCCGGTTACAAATCCGAAGCCCTAACCAGTAGGCCGCTGCTGCCCCCCATTATATGGTACAATTTCAACATTCTTATATAACAATAACCTGTGCCAGAACTGATGTTTTGTCGTGTTCTAAAATACACAGAGATAACAGAGATAAATATGATGCACCAAGTCATTTCAGATGCCAAGTGAGAAACATCTGGTCATTAATAAATAGGCCTGTAAAGATACCCAACAAAGGCAGACAAATGTAGCTTTACATGGCTGTGTATGCTGTCCTCCATAATAATAACAATAATAGTAACAGCCAAATCACTCACCCCAACTTTCCTCAGCAGTTCCCCCACAATGTTGAGTGCAGATATTCTTGCTGATGTAGTCAGTGGGGTTCCAGTTAGACCATCACCTACAAATGTACAATTGTGAGCAATATTAAGGAATGTGGGTGGTTTGTCCGTCTAACAAAAAGCAAAAATAACAACATCAGTCGCTACGACATTCACACATACAACAACTCTCCGACTGCATTCACACGTTGGTCACATGGTTCCAGACCACCCACACACACACATAACGGGTGAAATAACGATGGCCAAGTGGAACGCACTGTCACCTCTGCGGATGCTGGAGGCAGGCGTCGCAGTGAAGGACACCTGGGGTTTAGAGGGCGTGGTGGGCAGGCAGGGGTTGGAGGAGGGTGGCCTCTGGAGCTCCATCTTATCACAGTCCTTCGCTAAACTGCTGGACGGCCTCGGGTCCTTCTGCTGCACAGCCAGCTCCTGCCGAAGGTCTGTCAGATAACACCACAAAAGCATGCACAAAAGGTGATGCATTTCCCTTTTTTATAGGCTTTTAGCTTGTGACATTAATACAAGGCTCCCTTGGGACACAGTCCAAGAAGGATGCTGCGGTTTATCGGTATCTGTCATCTGCAAATATTGATGCAGACAGTGTGGCATTTTCATTAGATGACATCAGTCTCCAGTCCAGAGAAATACACTGCAGCTTGTGTGCACCAACATGTGATGCTCTTTGCAATGCGATACGGATTTGTGATAGTGATTCAACAAAATAATCCTTTGTGACAGCCCTTAGGATGAGAAAATATAGGCCTGTATGTAACCAAATGTATTTAAATCAACAGGGGCACTATCACAAAAATCACATTTCACAGACAAGGAAATAGACACCGCTGTGCCAGTTCAGAACAGCGGGGGTCAGCAGTTCTTGAAGCCGTGAAAAAAAGGGTGATTTGTGTCTGACGCGCGTGACTCTACCTCTGGCCTCGTCCTTCAGCCGCTGCACAGACTCCAGCAAGTTCTCCTTCTCGTCGAGCTCACTCTCCAGGAAGGCGTTGCGTTCGATGACCTGGTTCATCCTCTGCTCGAAATCCTCCAAAGACATAATGGTGGCCCTAAGAAAAGAAACGGGGCAAAAAACGTTTGTGTGTGTGTGTGTGTGCGCCTTTGTTCAAAAGTATCCTAGAGGGATGAATCCTCTGTGCGCGGAGGGTTAGTGTAATTACTAGAACTGCTCCAGAAGACTGACCTTTTTGCCCGCTCCAGGTCGTCGTTGGACTGCTCCAGCTCTCTGATGTACTTCTGGAGGTGGTCTCTGGCCGCCGTGGTCTGAGCCAGGTCCCCTTCCAACGCCGAGATCTGCCTGTACGCTTCGGAATGCTGGCACTCATACTTCTCCTGTGACCACAGACACAACAGCACCATCAAAACAAACACGCTCCTTTTCCCAAACAGTGGGGACATCAATAGGATGCCATATTGCAGGTGTTTTTACCCCGATTTGCATATGAAAATAAGTCATTTAAGATCCTGTGGTCATTCAACGAGACAAACGAGCCATTTAGATGTCCCAAACTGTCCTTGAGCAACGAGGATTATTTTTTTGTTTGGAATAATCAAGTAGTCAAGTACTGTTCATTCCCTGTGGACTTTTCAACTAAAATAGCAGTCAGCTGCTTTATCGCTAGGGAGAAGTGAGCCCGGTAAAAATCTGTAAATGAGATGGGTGTGTGTGTATGTGTGTGCGTGTGTGTGTGCGCGCGTGCGTGTAAAAGGCACAGTGAGAATGGCATCATACCCTAATGTTCTCCAGTTCTATTCGGAGTCGGCTGTTGTCTGAAAGAAGCTCTTTGTTGCGAGACTCGCAATGTTTCAACTCCGTTTCCAGTTCTGCCTCATAGTCTCGGCTCATCTGCTGGAACTCCTGGAGCTCTTCTTGTGCCTCCTCAGCCCTGGGGACATGCAGCTGGGTTAACCCTGAATCCAGTTTACCCTGAAACCAGTTCACCCTGAACGATGGCTGTTGACAGGGGGCAGCAAAAGGGGCAACAACTGCACCCAGAATCGGTTTAAAAAATGTGTTTTAATTTGACACTTTAGACCAAACTAGGCCATAGAGTTGCTCAACGACTGATGGTACTGGACCAATCCAAAAAGATTGGAATTAGTTTATTGTCAAGAAATGTAAGGGTAATATAGGTTGTCACTGAACAGACAATTATTCTCATTTGCAGAGTCACCTTTGCTGGTGTCCCTCTGCTTGGCTCTTCCAGAAATGTAGTTCCTCTTCTAAGGACGAAAAGTTCTGCGTTGAGGGCTCTCCCATGTCCGCCACCTACTGTGAGCCACCACGATGGAGTTAAGACACCACAAATCTAACATGGAAGAGAAAAAAACGACAACATTGTTCGGACATATAAGCTTCTTTAGGGCAACGCCTTCTTTGTCATGTCGCAAACTAAGAACATATGAGTATTAAACAGCAATAATACCTTCAAGTGAGTGTTCTTTCGTGGCAGTTTAACAGTAGCAGTTCGTTGTTTTTAGATATGTAAGTTGTTAACCCGAGGCTTGCCTTTAGCTGGCTAAGCTAACGACTTGAACAAAGCTGATGCGAAATCCGGGCCAATACCATCTGGACCACGACACGAGTTAAGGTTTCGAAATTAGGGTAGTAAACCCCAAATAACCGTAATTACTTTAAAGTAAATGCGGAAAAGCTTAATAAAGACAATGGCTTAGTCGCCAGCTAACAAAAGTATTATTATGCTAGCAGCTCATCAACCAAATCTAAACTATACTTCGTTTAGAGAATCCCATTGGTCGATACAGGTGATGACGCGTGAATAGTGTCCAACCAAGTTGTTCCCTTGAAAGAAATCCACGCCTCCTTCTCGCCCAGTCCTACCGGTGTTGTTTGAATGCAGATAGATAGAAGATAGGATCTTTATTGTCATTGTACAACGGTATAAAAAATACGGTGGCACAACGAAATTGAGGCACAGCTCTCCCTTCAGTGCAAAAAGATAAATACTAAATAATAAATAACTAAAACAAGGCACAGCAGCTTTGCAATTTTTTGCAATCCTTTGCAAGCAGTTTTGCAATCCGTTCATTGCCTGGCTATAAAAGCCTAATAGACCTATAATCATTTCAGATAAACAATTAACTAATCAACTAACCAAAAATCAATAACTAATATAAACAATGTTTGTTTTCTTTCTTTTTTAATTTAAAAAAGTTGCAAAAGTACATTCCCACTGTGGAACTATTGTGATCAATTGTCAGCTTGAAAAAATACTAGAAGATTATCTAAAACAGCTAGTGAAGTAGATAGATCACACATCTATACAACTGCAGTTCCAGAGTAACGCAATACAAAATAAAATAATGCACACACTTCATTAATGATTTATTTAGTATTTACACACTTATAATCAGGATCTCGGTACACATAATGGACCCACCCATTCTCTGAGGAATGCATGAGTCATTACATTAAATTGGACATCCAGCATGCATTATACAGGGATAAATACATAATACACATTATATTTCTGTGTATATGTATCCTTATGATATTCTAAATCACAGTGTCATGTCAGAGGGTTAACTGATTAACTAATAATTCATTAACTGCTTTACATCCTTTCTTGTCTTTCTTCTAATAATAATAACTTTCTTTCTTTAATACTTAGATACATATTATATTGCTTTTGGCAGGTAATTTAAGATCACTTTGCTCATAGCATATTTACCAACATATAAATACATGCTTAACAACTTAAAGAAGACTGTTTGATTGACTGCAGATTTTGATTGTGAGTAATATCATCTGTTGTTTTATTACAGGAGATAACAACAGGTAGCCATGAAACCAGAATAACACTATGAACTCCGTTTGACTAAAACACAGCTTCATAATTGATATTGTAATCAATTATTTTAGGTTACAACAGTGCTCCTAAGATAAGGAGAAAATGAAACATTCCCAATAAATAAACCAAAATCTAAAACTTAAAGGAAATAAATATTCGCTCTACAATAAATTTACTTAAACAAAATGCTATTTCTACATCAAGTATTTCAGCCAACAATGTGCTTGAGTAAAGGCTTGCACCAGTGTTAAGAAATCGTCCTAGAAAAAAAAGGTAACAATTACAATCAATAGGTACAACTAATAGGTGAAATAGAATCAGAGCATTGAAGAAAACATGACCAATAAATTGGACCAAACATCTACGGAAGACTAACATTTTTTTTGTTTTTTGCTCGTATACCGCTTATACAGTAACATGCTCCTATACTTCTAGTCTTTCGATTTTTCCTCAGTTTCTTTGCATACTCCTTGGTAGCATGTCCTCTTACTGTCCACCACATCAGTCTTGACCTGGCCCAGGGTCTGCAGCAAGCACATGGAATCAAACCCCTCATCTCCAGCCTCCTGCAGCAGCTCCAGCACCTTGATCACAGTGTGGTGCAGTGCAGATGGGGAAAAAAGCTGGTTATTCTTCAGAAGAAAAACGTTGCATTTGCAATGTATATTCAACAATCAAAAATATAACACGCAGTCTCTCAAATCAGACATTATATTCATATCTCAAGTCTGACGAAATTTGGGTTTCATTTTCGTTTGCTTCATATTTGTTTCAACCAATGTTGTTGTTGGAGATTTGTAAGTGTGTAATTAGCAAACGCAAATTCAGCCAGCGGTAGTAAACTGTAAATAAAACACGTCTGTAAACAGCACTGTGTTGACTGAGCCCATATAAAAGTAAAGTGTATTTGCGTGACTAACCTGCAGACATTTATACGACTTGAGTTTGCTTAGGTTCTCCTCCAGGAAAAGCAAATAGATACTCAGGTCATTGTACAGGGGCGTGACCAGGCCCAGCGTACCAAAGCCGGGCAGAATCTCATAGGGTTTGAGGAAGCCAGAACTTTGCCGTGCAGGACCCACTGCGGCGTAGAGCACCAAGGGAGCGATCAGGATGTACACAGCCAGGTTGGTGTAGCTGAGAAGCCTGAAGACGCCGACCGCCACCAGTTTGCATTGCACTGCTTCTGGCAACACGCTGCTGTTCTTCAACAGCCCCGTGCGCAAGTCACAGGCGAACTCATCGGTGTCCGAGGCCACTTTGATGTAGTAGCCCAGGTACGTGCAGGACAGGACCAGGATGAGGAAGGTCAGGCCACGGCAGGTGAGGTACTTCACCACCAGGCCGCGGGAGAAGCGCTTGGTCTTCAGGTATTGCTCCACCAGCGGGAATTTAAGGCAGCCCTCAGCCAGGTCCAGAGCACTGCTGGAAGTGGACATGGTCGGTTTTAGTCTGGTTTACATATTCGATAAAGTCTTTTTTACTCTGGTTTGAATATTCTATAAAGTCTGCTTTTATTTTCTTATTTTATTCAACACAGTCCTGATCCCTGACTTTGTGTACTTTATTATGCTACCTATTATTATGTTACCTTTCTCCATCTCCAGGTGCGTCTTTGGTGTCCAACACGGCCAGGTTCTTGGCCAGCTTGATGGCCCGGTTGTAGAAGCGGTCCAGCTCCTCCATGATGAAGTTGAGGTCAGAGGACAGGTGGGGTTCTGCAGTGAAGCGCCATATCAGGGCCGGGATGTACATGAGGGTGGCCAGCAGGAGCAGAATGTACGGGAAGAACTGAGGAAATACATGTTTACAGGCATAAGCAAATAAAAGGATATCCAATCAGCTTAGCAACAGCAAAAGATGTTGCAAAAAAGCTACCAGCAAACAAAAAAACAAAGCCTCTAGCAATGGTCACATCTTAATTTAAGATTTATTTTAAGCTTATAATGTGACGTAGAGTTCCATTGCGAATCCGAAGAATCTGCAGCTTCTGTATTGAGACGTTTATTTCATTTCCTTACTAATTGAAACCACAAATGTCATCAAATGTCAAGAAATGTCAACGAAAGTACTGTGTGCCTGCCAGCCATTCTTCAAAAGCAGTATGAAGGGCCTACTGTGTTCTACTTCCTGAAATTACTGGCCCCCCTTTTCTGCTTAACTCTTACAACAACCATTACCACACAGTGACTCTATTAGGGAAAACACAATTAAACATGAATGAGTGTTATACATAGATAATGGGGTGGGCACTGGGCAACAATGTACCTTGTGTAACCATAGCGGGGAGTCCTGCGCCTGTTGCTGCACTGCTGACCAGCAGAAGTTGTCCACATAGAATGCCTGTCGCCAGGAGAAGTTAGTGGGGGCAAAGCAGCTGATCTGGGTACCTACAGGCCACGAGGAGGAGATATGTGATGGGTGTTATTGGGGAATAACGATGCTCTTGTCTGCAAAGTGTGGTTAAGCCAGTTGACCTTATAGTTGATGACCCTTGAGTCCTTGACCATCACCACGCTGTTCTTTCTCATTCAACCTTTCTTTTTTAGAATCAAGATCACATATTATTATCTATATTTATGTGAACGCTCGATGCGAGAGGTAGATTTTGAGAACACCCAACCTTGACTACTTAACTCGGTGTGTTATGATGGCTGTCAACTCACGCAATCATTTCACTTTAACCAATCAAAGGCTGCTAGACACTCGGTCGTGGCCCTCTATCGGCTCACATCAAGTTCAAATCCTGCAGCCCATGTTGTACCCCACTAATGAACCGCTTTGGGTATCTCCACTGTGTGGAACTAATCCACAGCCCGGCCTCCTTTCATGCATGGTGCCGTACAGGAGAGCACCGGTAGTTTGTAACCACGGCCCCACAGCCCCACAAGTTCCACAGCAATGAACTGTTTCACCTTCTGACAAATGCACTTATTGGGAGTCGCTTTGGATAAAAGTGTCTACTAAATGCCCGAAATGTAAATGTAAATGTAAACTCTGAAACGACCTGCCAGAGGGGATCAGGCGAGCTAGCTGTTTCTTCTTTCCAATCGGTCTTAAAAACACACGTCTTCAGAATTGTTTTTTCTTAAATCGGTTATTCTTCTTTTTTTTTTTTTTTTTTTTTTTTATAACTTTTTTTTATCTACTTGCTCCACTTGTGTTTTAGTTATTCATACAATTCATACAAAGTAATGTCATTATTACTGTATCAGTTCTACTTTTGTTAGTATCTAGTCATTACTCTTCTTTGCATGTCTTTGTAAAGCACTTTGTTACTGAATACATAATATACGTCATCCAGCTCCATGTGGTCTGCAGAGCCATCAACAGTCTTCAAAAAGCATGTGAGGTCTCAGCTCTTCCAGGAATACTTCCACTCTATCTTGGTCTACGGTAGCTTGTCTATTGACTTCACTGCACTCCTTTTTGATGCTGATTGATATCAAAGAGAACTAAACTGAACGCAAACAGTAATTGTGAGTCAAGAAGGTGGTTGGCATCTGGGAACGCATAAGTGGGTATAAGTGCAAGTGCAAGAATCATCATGGCACATGAGACAACAACAATAGATGACACAGGCTGAATGCATGGATGCACGACGAGAATAATGACTCCCTGATTGCTTATTTTCTAATTTTGCTCGGTTCTGCTTTTCTGCAGGTATGCCTAGTTACTTTGGTTAATCAGGTGCCAGTGAAAACACTAGAAGGGAGGAGTCAAGTGCACCGCCTCTTCGGCCGAGTGGCCTATCGCCCTGGCTAGTTCCCAATGACAATGTTTAATCTTCTTATAGTCATATGATTCACACACACTGCTTGTGTCAGGTTAGTGTGCTCAAATAGGTTATATTAGGTCAATGAATACAAATGAAGAAACCCCTACAAATGCATGTAGGTTTGATTTTCATTACCATCAAGACGAAAATGTAACGTTTTCATAGTTTATACGGTTATATGCAGATGGGGTTTAAAGATAAATAAATAAAAACTCAACTCACCCACTGATACTTCTTGAGCGAAAGCCAATGAGATGAGGAACAAAGGAAGCCCAACGGCTAAACACGTTACTATTTTGTCTATGGCCAATTCCAGTCGTAGTCCTTTGTACTTTGATTCAGTTGGATCCTTGAGTAAAAAGTCGGAGAATACATATTCTGTAGCTACGTGGGCAATCGCCATTGCGAATGGAAACAAAGGCAAAAACCCAACCAATTTAAAAAATAAATCACTGTCCTACGGTGCAGCAATTAGCGTTGAGTAGTTATCGGGCACTTCTTGAATTATTGTCGAATTCGCGTTGGTTCATTTAAAGTCCCAAATGTCTTCTGTTGTTCATTCAACCACTTATACCTTAACCGTTACTGTACCCACAAAAATAAACCCGGGGTAACGGGGTGCGGTGCGGGGCGGCGTTAATGTCTCTGCTCCGTCCTCCGCTAGGGGGCGCCGCTTCTGCCTTCACACACACCTGCTGCTACAGACAATGTGGAGGGTATAGAACGTATAATAATCGTATGATATACACAAAATATTTCCCAATCGCTATTCCTTTGTACGATTTAAGCCGATATTGCAATTATCGAGTCGAGGATTATTTTTAAAAGCAACCTGTTTCGTAATTATTGAGCATGGTCATAGTCGGATCACACACTGATATGTTCTGTAGTGCTATTCGGAATGCACATGCCCACTACAAATCATGTAGCTTGTGGTTGTACCATAAACGAGATGTGAGTTCGTCCAATGACAGTTCGTTCGCTCTATGAAAAAAGGAAGGATCCCAATGTGTAAAGGAATAATGTCACAGTTTTTCCCAAACATTTCATTCACAACCATTGAAGTGGTAACGTTGGTTCCGTTGGATGACGCATCAAAATGGATAGGCTACGCTTCCAAATTGCGGTACAAGACCATCAATAAATCAACAGTCATGATCTAATGTAACACAGTGTATTTAGATTACGTCTCAATCCTGTGCTGGAATTGAAATTATAACAGATACTGTAAAGTTACGTTTTAATTCGTAAAAACGGACATATCATTTTCACGTAAGTTTTATATATAAATGTTGCTGTTTTGTAATTTTTCGATAAGGATATGTCGTGAATAATAATAGCAATACCGTATTTCATATGCGATATATTTTATTATGCATTATATATATTATAGTATGTTTTATAAAGTCTGGCATGTACTATTGTTGTTATTGTCATTTACGACAGCTGTTGGTAATTTGCGGCAAGTGTAGATTACAAAGGTGCCAGTTTCTGGGGTTCCTCTGGTTAGGGGGGGAAACAGTCCTTGGAGGGAGATGTAAAAACAGATCTTGTAAGGTATGGTGTTTCAGAATTCATCACTACTAAAGTACTAATTTTAAGACCACGAACGATGAATTCGTTGATTGTGTAATTGTGTCCGTACTTTCTATCAATTCCGGGTCTCTGTTAGCTTAGCTAATGTTTGCTAATGTTGTTCAACTAGCTTCAGACACTGCTAGTCTTTGCTAGGCTACTCTAAATTAGTTAGGCCAGATGCCATCGTGTTCTTTTTATACGTATTTTAATCCTTTTTTATTGTCGATAAATATCGAATGATTTGCAATTTCTCGTGGTTCTTTCCGGGTGATGTAAACTTTATTAATTAAATAATCTTGAAACTGAAACTGAACGGCATCTCCACTGACTACGGCCACCATCTGGTTCCTGGACTCTTTATTTGGCTTTGGTTTAAATGACGTCGCACGCCATTCACTGAGAACCTAGCAAACGCATGCAAAATACTGAGGTAACGTCCCGAATGAATGGTACCATGTGATGTTGCCTCTCATTCAGGAAAACATGCAAGAGAAGAGATACGACTGTGCCTTGAAAAAACCGTCTCGGTTGGACGATGGAAGAACTGGGAAAGAAGCAATCCATCTGTAGCCCTAAACCCTTCCCATGGACCGGACATCCAGAAAATGAGACTCTTCTCTGGAAACTAAAAGACTGCTTCTCCTCCTTTGACAAAGCCAACTCTACTTTTACAGACCAACAAGTATGTAAAGATCTCTGTTACGCTGTTAGGTTATTACGTGTACTCACTCAGTGGTTTCGATATCTCTGAATAAAATCAGAACTATGTTGTGGTGGGCCACTTTCATCTTGGATATATCATGTTCTAGGAGGTTTGTAATGGGTTGCAATTAAAACATATTTTCATAGTTGATTCATCTAACTTTTTATTGTTTTGATTCACTGGTTACCAATTTAGCCTATAAAATAAATAAAGCAAATTCCAAGTAGTCAGTGTCCAAAGTGATGTCTTAAATGAGCTTGCTTTGTGTGACGAGCAACCAAGACAAACTAAACTATTGTTTGATAGTGATCCATGAATCAAAGGTTCTTCTCTCAAAAAACAAACTCTTGCGCATAGCAAGAGTCCCACAGTGCCTGGTATGACGGACCAAAATGTGCATATAGTATCCATGGAAACCAAATTGAACCTTGGAAGGAGTTTTTCCAAAAACACCCATTGGACAAGTCAGACGGTGTCAGCTCACCAGGGCCAATCGGGAAAAGCGTTCCTTTTTAAGATGGAGTACTGGAGAAACAACCCTATGCCCACTTGTTCACCTTCAAGACTGACCTGAGGTTCACTTATGTTACTCTATTATATTGCATTATCAGCAGAAACTCGGGTATCTTAAAATGTTACCTCCTGTCCACGACCATTGCACCTTAGAATAGTCACTGTTTGTCAACTTATTTTTTGTAGTAATTGTTACAAAAGTAATTGTTTGCGGTGCACTCATTGTTTTCCCATTTCCCATGTCTCCCCACCCACAGAAGATGGAGAGCAGAAAGCCTGTGCTGGAATTGAAAGATGTCCCCCCTCCTCCCCATCACGTCTCCTCTGCCTCATCCTCCCAGCACTTCCCCCTGGCCCCCCCTCTGCCCCCACCTTGCTTGCCCACGCCTCAGCTTCCGATGGCGTCCCATGCTCACCCACCGTGTTCACAGCTGCCCGAAGGGTCTAGCCCCAAAGTAAGCATTTGCACTTGGTGTGACCACTACGGGGCATTCGGTGAGAAGAGTGTGGTCCACAGCGGTGGCAACGCCACTGGCCTCGTTCCCAGCTACATGAGCCCTAGCAGCTATAGCGCCCCCGTCGGCGGCCGCGTGGGACCCCCGGCCCACCCTCCGGCACCGCTCCTCAATGTGCATGAAAACGGCCTTGGCCACGGAAGTGCGGGCGAAGCCAGCAACGCCTTGTACAATCCTGCGGCGTACCGGCTGCCGTTTCCCTCCTGCGTGGCTACGTCGCAGCCCGTGTCCTCCCACTCCTGTTCTACCTGCTGCACGGGGCTTCTCCCCCCCTACTCCAACCTGTCCCTCCCATGCAGCCAAGCCAGCCTCCCTCCTCCTCCCCCCCCTCCTCCTCCGCCCTCTTCAGTGCCTCTGGCTCCACCTCTGTCCTCTCTGTCCACTCCTATGCACGGCTCCTCTGGGTGCTGCCGCCCATGTGGGGCCAGCTGTGGGCGCGCGGCCACAGAGGCCCAGAGAGCCGTCCTGCACGGTGACCTCCCACCATCCACCAGCGCACAGTACTGCTCTCCTTCTAGGCACCTAAATGTAGATTGCATGGTTTGTCTGAACGGGTCTCACTACTGCCAGGAGTGCCTGTTGAAGGTTGGTGGAATTACTCTTACGCACTCGCTATTCAAGGTGGCATTCTGTTGTTGTGTGTGGGTGGAAGCGTAGTACGGTCAAACATTGGTGTGCTGAAATGTTTGCAATGGTTGTGTTGTGGTTTTGTAATCAATTGACGTTCTGTGCATTTGTAGCCTGTGAATGGGCTGTTGCCAGAATCAGATAAGTTGTGGTCCATGGTTCCACGTCTGTCCTCGACGAGCGCCCCCATCCCCGTCCCAATGTGTAACGGCTGTGGCACCAAGTCAGACGGCCTGCTGCGGATCCCCCAAGCTGGCCTGGGCAAGGCCGGACACAAGTTTGGTCAGTAGCTTTTACGGTCGTGTACACAGTGGATAGTAGCTCATATCATATTGTTCACCATTGTTGGCTTTGAAAAGTGATATATCTAATCCTAGGACCATATCTGGTTCTTTTGTATTGCACATCAACACCAAGGCCGTCTTCCGATATCCATATTTGCCATACTTACTATACTTAGTTTGAGTACATAGGGTGTTCAGATAACGATCACAGCGAAAAGAAGTGTACTTAAAGGACCCGGGTGGTGCCCTCAAAACGGTTAGTACACATAGTATGCAACGGTGTACACTTTCCGTACTCAACGGCAGCTATCTTAGCTACGTAGTGGAAGAGGCAGAGCCAGGCTGAGCAGCACTCAGTTCGAAAATGGCTAGATGTCAGTGGGCGTAATGAAATCACGTGTGTTTGGCGGGTGACGCAGCCACGCAGCTGATAGTAATTCCCGGTAAGTGCACTATTTGGAACAACACTAACATCTGAAAATCTGCACACTTGGTGACTACGGATAGTATACTACGTTTAAGTGTACTCACGAAGTATGGATATCGGAACACGGCCCAAGAGATTAAAAGCACAGGCTTGTTAGGAAAAATATTATTTAGCAATGGTACGGTTAGGTTGATCTGACATTCTGAAGAAGGACATAGTGAAGATT
>JAOPUH010000104.1:17301914-17312140 GCA_027123175.1 Urophycis cirrata | reverse complement strand
AGATGTTGTATACTAGCAATGGTTAACCTAGCAATTGAAATGCTTGAAACTTGTTCTGGTGACTTTCTTACTGCATTTAGCAGCAATGAAATGTTTCACCTTCTTATGACAAATCTTTATAAGTCGCTTTGGATGAAAGCGTCTGCTGAGACATAGTCTCGTCTCAGTATGGCCAGTATACATATACATCAGTGTACATCCATGGCCTATGGGTGACACTCATCAGGAGTCTCTCTCACCAGTATCGGGACCCAATAGTAGTTGAGAGGCGGGGCCGCGTCCTCCACGGCTTTAATCCTTCCAGAGAAGAAGAAGAAGGAGCAAATTCCTGCACACGAGACACACGAGAACTTGAGACAAACTGAACACCCCGCTCCGCCCTGTGAAGAGACGACTCACTGGTGGTGCCAGAGTAAACCGAACCAAGGTGTCCGTACCGACAATCCCCACGATGAGAAGCTTCCCCAGGAACAGGAGGAAGTCTGTCACCTTGTCCAGGACGGCCACGCTGCGAAGAGACCGCAGGAGACGGCGTCAGGACAGGATTGTCATGATCCCGCAGTAAACGCCGCACTAGCAGCATCTCATGGTACGACCTGTGACCTGTGACCTGTGACCTGTGTGACCTTACCGGATTACGTTCCTCATGAGCAGGAAGAAGGCATCCCGAGCGGCGGGGCAGAAGCTCTTGCCGTAGATGGCGATCTGTAAAACAGGGGCTAGGCGTTACATCGTTTGTTTGGTTGCTGCTTGGCGATGTCACCGCCGGATCGTTCTTTCGCAAACCACTCTTGTTGAGACGGTGACCTCACCATAATGTAAGCGTTCCTGTTGAGGAACTTGATGAACTTCTCCAGACACCAGAAGCAACACTTCATGCAGCTCAGCATGAACCTGGCACACTTGTTCTGTGCCCCTGAGAAGTGAGTGGAGAACAGGCGTCAGCCTCGACCCCGGGTTCAATACCGACCCAATCGTCGTCATGGCGACCTGATTCCTTCCTGACCTTTCAACTTGTGGTCGAGGTATTCCAGCAGGACCCGGATGATCTGGACCAGGGACAGGATCAGAGAACCGAACGCCAGGGACCCTGCGTGGTACCTGCCATTAAGAAAAAAGCGGTGTCGGTCTTTTCATCAGTGAAATGAGGCCAATGTTTTGTTAAATATCCCCGGTCATTTCTCAAATGCATAACAGAACCTCTCAGTTCACTTTTGATTTCCATAACAATTTCCATTCCGATTTCCCTTACAAATGGGGCAGACCAAAAAAACCGCCTTCAGACGCAATCTGACAGGCCAACAACCAATCAGAGCGACGGAACGTGTCACATCGGAGTGGCAGCCATCTTGGTCGTTTATCAAAGGGCCTCCCAGCGATGCTCCGGCAGGGCACTCTCCTCCTCCTCGTCCTCCACGCCGTGGCATCAGACCCCCGGAGCCCCCCAGGCCAAGCTTACCGCAGGGCCCGGCCCAGGGAGGAGAAGATGGGGTAGGCGGGGATGTCGTCGGGCTTCTTGAAGGCCCAGTAGTAGGAGGCGAAGGCCCCCGCCAGCGTCACCTGCCCCATCGCCGTCACGAAGTTGGCGCACCAGAAGAAGAGGAAGACGTTGTAGAACTGGAGCACGATGAGGTACTTGTGGTAGAGGGTCTCGCCGCCGTAGAACGCAAACAGGCACTCGGCGTCCGGACACTCTGACGTGACGTTGGACGTGTTGAAGGTCTGGGCGGGAGACATGGTGGTGGGGGGGGGGGGGATATTCATAAAGGGTAAAGGGGGCATTTAGCAGACGCTTTTGTCCAAAGCGACTTACAATCAGTACATTTGTGGGGTTCGACATGTGGACAGTTGGAGGAGGAGGAGGGGGATCAAGGGGATCGAACTGCCGACCCTACAGTTAGTGGACGACCCGTTCTGTCCACCCCGCTCTACCCACTGAGCTACTGCCGCCCCTATTCATGATACACTGAAGTAGCTGTGAGTGATTTGTGAACTACGTTAAGCCAAGGCACCAGGCAACAGGAGCTGTGCGTCTCATCTCGAATCTATTCGTCCATGATCTTTAACCACAAGATGAGATAAGAGCGATATATACGTTCAAGCTGTTGAGAGCCATCGACGTTAATGCAAAATAAGCTGCATTTAAAAATCCTAAACGGCGTGTTGCTCCGAGTGAACATTTGAGTGGCGCACCTTACCTTAGGATCGCAGGTGTCTCTAGAGTATGAACAGTTGGTCTTGTTGAACACCTTGTACACCTGGTCGTTGGACGTGGACAGAAAGCTGAGCCGAGGTGTTAAAGAAGCACCCATGAAAGTGTAGCATGGAAAGCACACAATGGGAGATGGAGCCGGTCCGCTCCGGTCGGCGCCGGACATTTCCGGCAGAACAACCACCAGATTCTGCTGCTTGTGGAGTCCCACACGGGAATTCGTTGAACATCAACGAGTTCCCGCGTGGGACGCTCCAGACAATTCTCTGACCTTCTTCCTCTTTTTTTTTGTGCAAATGACAGAAGGATACACCGCCGTGACGGCCCAGTAGGCAATCACCATGGACAGCAGGAAGAATGTCAGCAGTGGGTAGAAGAGAGCAGACATCACGTGGGCCACCGCTCTGGGAGAGGAGCAAAGTCATTCAATACGAGAACCCGACCTGGTCCGACAGGGCCTCTCCTTATGATACACCGTTAGGACATTTTGCAATGCAAACTAAGAAAAGGCAAACGTTCTAACGAGCTTCCCAACCTGCTGGCTTCTTTGATGAGGGCGATGGCAATGAGGATTCTCTTCCGGAGGAAGATGAGTAACAGGATGATGACCACCTCCACAATGGCCAGGATGATTACTGGGAAGCAAACGTGAGAGATATTCACATCAGAACAGTGCCAGGGATGTTCGTGATGCTAACGCTAACATGAAGCATGCTAACAAACAAAAGGTAGGTAGGGTTTGCTTGGGGTCGTGGCGCAGTAGTTGTGATATTGGCGAGTAGGTCGACGTGCATTGTGCTGCATTGTATCAAATGCAGCCCTTGTGTGTTCCCATGCACTCACTGAAGGCCAGCCAGGTCTGTCTGATCTGCAGGTAGACAGAGAAGTCGGTCTGCAGGCCCAGGTCCTTGATAGTGACATCCGCGCCAGGTTCTCCCTTCAGTATGGCAAACTCCATGTAGCAGTGGAAAATCCCTGACATAACAAAACAAAATATCCCCTCATTCAATTTACATCATAAAAATCTTATTTTTTGTAGCAAGTAGTCTTTGCCATGGGGGTCCTCACCATAGCCGATGACCAGAATAACAGAGATTATCATGACCCAGATCATGATCCCGGCCAGGTACCGCAGTAGAACGATGAAGATGAGACTGACGACCATCGCTATCACCAGGCCACTAGAAGAAGGAGGGGAGAGAGACGCAAGCCTTGACTCCCATTCGGCCCGTTCATGCACTCGCAGTCATGCGTCGAGAGCCCCGACAGTTACTCTTCAGTGGCTCGTCAACACAACGTACGCTGTACCGCAAAAGCTGTTGCGGCGCTGACAGTGACGTAACCCACAGGGACTTACAGCAAGATCCAGTACCAGGACACCGTGTAGTCCTCGAAGATCCTCATGGCCACCTGGCGAGCCTCAACCACCACGTTGGACTTCCTGCGATCAGCAACCGTTGGTCAGTTACACAGCGAGAACGCGTCAGGGCTGACCCTTCATCTGACACAGCTCATGGTCGCAACGGCCGTAAAAAAAAAAAGGTGGTCAACTCACTTTGCGGCCTCCAACAGCTCCGTGGCGTTCACCTTGGCGCCCTGTCCGTCCTCCATGGTGGTCTCGTTGCCCACCACCACCACGCCCTTCAGGGTCCCCAGAGCCGGCAGGCAGCGGCGGGTGACTGGGGGGCAAGGAGAGAGACCGCAGCGCTGGGTGAGACCGGTCATG
This sequence comes from Urophycis cirrata, assembly GCA_027123175.1. Lineage (NCBI taxonomy): Eukaryota > Metazoa > Chordata > Actinopteri > Gadiformes > Phycidae > Urophycis > Urophycis cirrata. Next base: position 17,308,202 of record JAOPUH010000104.1, on the reverse strand, counting down.
TACGGGTCGTTGAGGAACCGAGCGGTCAGGCTGCATGGACGGCACCTGACGCTGTGTTAGCACCCGATGCTGTGTTAGCAACTGGAGCTGTATTAGCACCCGACGCTGTGTTAGCACCCGACGCTGTGTTAGCAACTGACGCTGTGTTAGCACCCAGTGCTGTGTTAGCACTCGACGCTGTGTTAGCAACCGACGTTGTGTTAGCACCCGACGTTGTGTTAGCACCCGACGCTGTGTTAGCACCCGACGCTGTGTTAGCACCCGACGCTGTGTTAGCACCCGACGTTGTGTTAGCACCCGATGCTGTGTTAGCACCCAACGCTGTGTTAGCACCCGACGCTGTGTTAGCAACTGACACCTTGTTTTCATTTACGGACAAAAACCTTCAAAACCACGTCGAACTCTCCCTTTACATTGTTTAACCCGATTTGAAAATGGTATTCACTTATGAGACGTTCTTGTTACACACATCAACTCATCGTTAAAAGCTGTACGCGTGAATAATGCGTACAAATGACCATTGTCATGACATTATATAAAAACAGAAACTGAGCAGCACTGCGACAGCTTTTTCGGCCCTTTTAAGAGACAGAATGCGAAAAAAGGAGAACATCTAGGTTATCTTAGTTTAGTTTGGTGGAGGAAGTCACCCATGAGGTCAACACCCAGACGACAGAGTGGACACTGCGCCCCCACAGCCCCGCGCCCTGCGGTGTAGCTCACAGCAGGGAGCGTGTGGACCGCAGCGCGTGTGTGTCGTGCTTCTCACTCACAGGCTTTGCTGGGGATGAGCATGGACGGGCACAGTCCCTCCTTGAGGAGATCCGGGGTGCTCTGCGGACACACCAGGCCACGGCATTACACACCCGCCCAGACAGAGCGCAGGGGTTAGCAGGGCGCTGCCGGCCGCTGAGAGGTTTCTTACCGTTTTGAAGAAGTTTGTTCCTTCTTTACAGTATTGCCGGTAATACTCCTGATCCTTTTGGTCCAAGCCTAACTTGGCCTTGGCCAAGGTGAGATGCTTCGTGGGACAGCTTTCCACGCAGAGCTGCGCACAGTTAAGACACAGAAAGACACAGAAAAGACATGTGACATTAGGAATAGGAAACGTGTTCTGGTGACTTTCTTACTTTATCAGCAGCAATGAAATGTTTCACCTTCTTATAATGTACTCTTTGTGAGTCGCTTTGGATAAAAGCACGTCTGCTAAATGCCCTAAATGTAAATGTAAATGTACATAAGACGTGTGTTTTGTTATTGTATCGGTAGCGGTTGGACTAACAGCCAGATGAGCTATCATATCGGTGTAGTATTACCATCATCATTAATCATCATCACTTCAAAGTCAAATGTCAGTAAGATACAGTGAGAGTCCGCCAAACAGATAAGAAGGACGAAGAGCCAAAGGAGGAGGTCCGATGGATGTCTGGACCCGGGGCGCCTTAATAGCACTTGAGGCCCCTGGGCTATGGACATTTTTTGAGGCCCCCCCCTCCTGCCCGCCAATCGCACAATCAATTTCTCAACAGCGATAGAGTCAAATAGCCCACACCAACCTGCATAATTGTATCTTGGTTAAAACAAAAATAAAAATAAATTTGAATTTATTTTTGTTAGAGCTATTACATGCCGCTGTAGAGCAGAGTAATGACACCGCGAATACGGACGTTTATCATCTTTTTTTTTAAAATATATATTTTTTAAGAGGCCCCTGATTGGCCGAGGCCCCGGGCTGAAGCCCAGGTAAGCCCGTGCATTAAGGCGCCACTGGTCTGGACCCCAGCTGTGGTGTGTGAGAGCGGGCGGGATCTGGTGTGCGGGAGACGTGGAGACGTCTGACCTGCATGGTGGGACACTGGAACTCCAGCAGCACCAGGGGGCTGGCACACTTCAGGATGTTGAAGTAGAAGAGCAGCGGCTTCTTCCTAATGTCCACACAGGAGGGACGGACGTGTTTTAGACCGCGCTCCCCGTGCCGACGCCACGTCTAGTCATTTAGCGCGGGGGGGGGAGGGGACGCCGCGCTAAGGGCGGACACCGGGGATGGAGGGCTGATGTGGAACAGTCAATGCACCATACTGGCTGTTCTCCACCCAACCACACAAACCACCCAAACCACTCACTTCACTGAATACGTCCTCAAGTTAGGCTTTAGCAAGCTTTGAGTTAAGCTTTGTTAAGCTTTGAAATCTATTTAGATTAAAACCACTTGTAATTATCTTACACATACTGCAATAAGACAGAGGATACGGAACGATGTTAGGTTAGAATAAGAAGTGGATTCATGGACAATATTACATGCACATCAAGCTAACCCCACTATGAGAGAATGACTTTCCCCCTGACTTTTCAGAGGGCATGTCTGTCTCCGGAAAATTGATTTGAACTATATGGCAGGGTATCAACAATAAATCAATTTCTTAATTAAATTCCAATATCTTACTATAACAATACAACTCAAAGACAATACACACAATAACCATCAAGTTATTGGCAGCACTAAGCTGCAGCTCTATGCCTCCATACTACTTCTGCTCAAGTCAAAGGTGGCCAGGAGGACTATTTAACTGTCCTGTGGGTGTGTCAGATCTCATGTAGGTGTGAGGCCAGAGCCTGGAGAGCACTTACTCCAGGGGAGTTCCAGCCTGCCCACAGAACTGCCCACGGCTGTCCGTGGGGTAGATCACCTTCCTGGGGTCTCCCTGGGACCATGCTGCACAGGGGGGGGGGGGGGGGGGGCGACAAAACCAGTACACAGTGTACAGGAGATCAGTTGGATATCCATTTGTCTGCCTGTCTGTGTGTCAATGTGTCAGCAATACACAACACTACGTTTGGCATGGTGTTGAGTACAAGAAGAACTGAGTACAGAGTGGGTGATATCGACTATAGTATCATGACCTTCACTGTGACAACATTCCTAATTATCATCATCATCATCATCATCATCTTCATCATTACCCAGAATGCCCACGGCAAAGTATCCAAACAGGAAGAGGATGAAGAGGATACAGCAGAGGACATCTGTACAACCCCTGGAAGTAACAAACACACAGAGTGATGTTACAGCTAGGATGGAGGAAAGAGGACAGAGGATAGAAACACAATAGGAAGGAGCCTGTATTGTTCGGAGCCACCGTTGAAATATAAAACCGCTCACCTGTTATGGATCGGCCCCTTGAAGTTTGCATCAAACTTCCTGGACTCTCCTGTTGGCGATAGCAGATACGCATTAATTAATCAATGGTGTTAAATGAGTCCACGGAACCTATTTTAGACTTGCCCTGAATATATCACACATTTTGAAAGGCATAAGACAGGGATTATGATGTGGTATATGATTATGATATTCTAAGTCATGGAAATACAAATAAAAAAACACACACAAATATATTCATATGCATAGAGGCCTAACTGTACCTGTACCTGTGCACATGCATGTAGTAATACATGTGGATGAGAGCGCCATTTACAGAGACATATTGACATCTGGCAAAACCAATTCTATCACCAGACTGGCATAGCAACCCACAAAATGGCCCCGGTGACTCCCCTGTGATCAGCTCTCAGCCGCCATGGAAACGAGCCAGAGAAACAACATGGCCCCGATGCCCACTAGTAGTCTGTGATTTGATAACATCACCAGTTGCACCACAACCTCAAAGCTCCTTGAGGAAATGGATTCTGAGCAAGAGAGCGTTGTGTCTAAATGTGTTTTGCCGTGAAAAATCAAGACAGCAGATAGATGGTAGTTATTTTCTCAAAGCTTTGTCTCGTGCCTAGATTTAATCATCATTTATGTATATTTATGTATATTTTTACAGATTTTTATATTTACATTTCACTGTCATACACTTCTATACTGTCTTTTACTTCTTTACTGGTTTCCTTTTCCCTTTACCATTTCACCATTCAACTTGAGTATTTGTAATGAAAGCAATTTCCCTCAGATTATTAAAGTACTTCTGCCTGCCTGTCTGTCTGTCTGTCTGTCTGTCTGTCTGTCTGACTGCTTGCCTGCCGCTCTAACGGTAAGTCAGTGTGAACGTGACACACTGACTTGGCCGTCAGCGTGCCCGTGTAACATGGCACAGCCGAGGAACACAAAGACGACAGTGGCATGAGTCACGCTGCACCTTGTCAGGGGAAACTGGAGTGTCACACAGCACGGTCACTTTGTAAGCAAACTGGACTATAGATTACATGTGCAATTCACATCCGACACAAACACAGCAGAAGGGGCAGGGGGGAAAAAAAGTCAACATTACAGTACCCTGTCGTCTGTTTGCTGCCATGTCACCGCTTCGGTTTGGCTTTGTCTTAAACCGTTTGTCTTGACGTTTCTCAGCTCAGCAACCCGTTACACGGCCCCTTCCTGTATTGAGTCTTTGGTTCAGTAACCATATGCCCCCGCCCAAAATCTTCACTTCCTGTCTTCCCTGTCTTTCTCCTTTTGTTCTGAAATTCTCCTTTTCTCTTATCTTCAGATACATATTTCTCTATTATGTATTGTCCTTGAGACTCTCTCTCTCTCTCTCTCGCTCTCTCTCTCTCTCTCCCTATCCCTCTCTCTCTCTCTATCTCTCTCTCTCTCTCTCTCTCTCTCTCTGTCTCGAAAACACTATTTTGCATAATTCTAGTCATTATGGGCTCAATCTGTGTTTGTGTTCAGCTTCAAATGCATACAGTCAAGCTTTAAAGTACAGTAAAGTGGAACACAGAGCAGCCAGCAAATCTGCACCGTTGCCTCTGCAAAGTACCGGAGTAAATATATAAAATAGGGACGAGGAAGAGACAATCTGTTTCGCTCCGCCGCGCATTACCACCTACATTGTCCCTGGCGTGGTGCATGTGAGCCCAGACCATCCTTCGCGCGAGCTAAAAGCCTGGCCTGCCCACATCCTCTGCCTTGTGACGCAGCGCCAGCACACCATGATATGGTAGACAATGCCAACTATTGACGTGCATATGCCCTCCTCTGAAACACAGCTTCGCTAACCCATTCGTCTCAAGACGTTTGGATCATTCCACTCAGAAGCCTCTTATACTTCCAGTCAACCTGCTTGACCTGAGAAAAGCAGAAGAATAGAAAAAGCAGGAACTGAAAATCAACAATTAATGACCAAATATTTGGTAATTATAGGGAAATAACATAATTCACAAATATTATTGAGCAAAGGTCTATTCTAAAGTATGCTTTTATTATTTAACTTTGACAAGATGTTGAAGGAGGATGCATGTGAAGCCATCTTATCTTGCTTGGTCTCTCCTGCTAACCGCGTAGAGGATGAATAGGAAGCCTGAGGAATGTTTAATCCCATGATATACCAAGGTGTGGCCCATGTTGAACTCCAGGGCAAAGGTGTGTCTTGGACACACTTGTAATAAAGTAACATTGTGTTATTAATGTTTCAATTATTTTAAATAAAAATAGATGTACTAATGTGTACTATTGACATTAAATGTTGTTTTTGGTCAAACATTGCGTGGTGTGTGTGTGTGTGTGTGTGTGTGTGTGTGTGTGTGTGTGTGTGTGTGTGTGTGTGTAACTTTGATAAAGAGGAAATGATATCATGACTGATGTGATACAGTAATTAGTCCAGTGGGATTATGAAATGGCCGTCCGCCCACCTACTTGGGTGGGGATAGTGACACACACACACACACACACACACACACACACACACACACACACACACACACACACACAGCTCACTATCCACACCGAATAAGGTTATATGTGTGTGTATGTGTGTGTGTGTGTGTGTGTGTGTGTGTGTGTGTGTGTGTGTGTGTGTGTGTGTGCGTGTGTGAGTGTCATTTTCGAGCCTTCATCGCACGCAGACACGCTGTCACGTGATCGTGTCATAATCCTCCTGTGATCACATCAAGATCGATCACTCATGGCATTTTCCGTGGATGCTCAAATTAGGCTTCCGCTGTGGCTCCTCCTTGGAAAAGTATTGATCGAATGGCACACATGATTCTACCGAAGCCCATATCTAAAGTTTGAAAGACAAGATAGGGGGATCATTGTGAAACTCTAAGAGCCTGCAGGCCAATGTGTTCTTGTTGTGTGTGTGTGTGTGTGGGTGTGTGTGTGTGTGTGTGTGTCATCATCACACAAATCCCTGTGTGAGTGATGAATGTGAATGTGAACGTGATAACTGGACATGTTGCTACCAGCTTGCTATTGCCTGGGTGCTTCTTGGAGCTCTGAGCCCTGGGGGGGGGGGGGGGTGGGTGGGCCCAGGGCAGTCTCAGACAAGCACAGGCTCCGCCATGCCT
>JAOPUH010000104.1:16519381-16530062 GCA_027123175.1 Urophycis cirrata | reverse complement strand
GGATCGAACCCCCAACCCTACGGTTAGTGGACGACCACTAACCACCCGCTCTACCCACTGAGCTACATGCCGCCCTACATGCCGCCATCTAAGGACTAGGCCCAGGTGATCATCATCATCACAGCAGCCTCTCCTGGCTTCACTGCAACACCCGCTACCGAGATCATCTGGCAAAATGACTTCCTTGTGCCGATTCTTCAGAATCCCATGTAGTGTGTGCACCTCTGCCCCGACGTAAACACTGGTAACAACTTCCTTCCTCTGGAGTCAATGTGCATCGGTGCGTATTAGATTTTGCAGACAAAATCGCAGTGACTTGCCATACAAGTACGGCTCACGATGTCGTGTCAGCACGATAAAAGCGCCGTATAGCCCTGCTGCGTTTGTGTCAAGCACGCGGGCGCCTAGCGCCCGCGTGCTTGACGGCTCCATGGAGTGATTACATTGGTCAAGGATGTGTTTCGCGAAGCCGTCGCCGTGGTTCTGACGACCCCAGAGCAGACGCCTCCACTCAGGTAGGTATCACAGTCTACTTATTCACGCGGCAACGGGGCGCAAGAGGCAAGAAGAAGGGGTCACCCCCCTGCCCTCCAGGTGACCCCCCTCAGGGGAACACGTCCCACCCGTCTGGGCCGCGTCCGCCCGGCTGTGAAGGCGCGTCCCGCTGCGTCATCACTCACCGCCGCGTTTAACTCCCGCAGAGGTGCGTTTGTTTGCGTGGGCAGGCGAGCAAGGGAGGAAGTAGGGCGGGTTGTTGGCTGAGAGAGCAGGAAAGCTCAAGACAAGCACCGGGGCAGGAAGGTTAAAAAGGGGACGGAGCAAGAGAGAGAGAGAGAGAGAAATAAGAGAGCGAGATGGCGAGAGCACGGCCAGCGGCAAAACCTTTGATCTTCCCTGGACTAATAACACTCTGACATCAGACATCAGACGTTCTTGTCCGCGGAGGCAGGTGGACGCCACCTGACACCGGCTCCCCGACCCGGTGCGCCCCGACCCGGTCGCCCCGACCCGGTCCCACGCCGCATCGATGGCGTCCGCAGAACCTCAGAACCTTATCTCGTCTCGCCATGACTCCTACAAGCCCTGCTAAATGAAGCCTGTGTGTGTGTGTGTGTGTGTGTGTACATGTGTGTTAGTGCCATTGAGGCGGATACAGCGATTTGAGTCTGATACCCCCACACACACAGACACACACACACACACACACACCCCTCCCCGACCCCCCCCGCTTTCATTTATTTCATTTTATTTTGAACACACGCTTGTTTTAATGTGCCGCGTTGTTGAGCCGCTGGCCTCTGAGTGGCGTGTTCATCCGTCAGCCTCTTCACGGCCGGTTGATCTCCACGCCAGCGTGCATCTCAGGGCCGAGCTGGAGCGGTTAGCGGTTAGCACAGCGCTAAGATCCTCAGAGCCCCCGTGTCTTCAGAGCCCGGTGTCCTCAGAGCCCCGTGTCCTCACAGAGGCCTTTCTAATTATTTATTTTTCTACTCGTCCCCGGGTGAGCAGAGAGCGTATCGGGACGGACGGACGGGGGGGTTGAAAACGTTGAGACTCTTCCAGAAGGGGCGCTGGAGTCGTCACTACCGCTCGGCCCCGTTTCAGGGAACCAATCAGATACTAGACGGGGGCGGGGGTGGGGGGGGGGGAGTCTTCACCCTCAAGAAGATGGCGAAGAAGCTTGTTCTCGTTCTTGCCATGTCTGTCCATCAGGGGGCTTTAGGAAGCGTCCAATATCGACCGCGTCCAAAAAGAGAGAGAGAGAGAGAAACGGCGCGGCGGTGAGAGCGACGCCAGGTTGCCATAGAAACCAAAACCCTGGCGCAAGGCGGGTGAGTCTGTTTTATTCAGTGTTTGTGTCTGTCTCCGCGCGGCGTTTATCCCAGTGCTGCCCTGCGCCCCGCCAGGGCGTTTCTGACAGGAGACTCGAGGTAGTAGTGGTAGCGGTAGTGCACACACCCAGACCCCCTTCTCCCAGAGCTGGGCCAACGTGGGCCGTGTTGCTGGAGGCTGAAGTGAAGCCATCTCAACACGCTGCCTCCTCCGCTGTCTGCCCAACGCTCTGGTGTTTCCCCCACCGATGGCCTCGTGTTGTAGGCGAGCGTTGTTTTGACATCGTTTTTGACGGGCGGGGTGGAATTCATGCCCCCGCTACCTCACCATACCATTAACTATTCCGTTTTTTTTTTTTACTATTTTTATCCTTAAGTCACACACGATTAATTTCCTTTGATCCACGTCGTGGAACGGGCAGGTAAGGGGGTTAGGCGTTTCCTGCAGGAGGCTTCCCGCTAGGCTGCAGACAAAAGAACCATCAATCCCAGAGTCCTTCCGGCGCTAACACCCTCAGCGCGAGACGATCCCAGAGCCCTCGTCTCGCCAGATGCATTAGTTCTGACAGCCGGCGCCGACAACGGCGGCGCCGAGGCCCGCGTGCCGTAAGCCGGCGTGAGCCTGTCACGCGATAGCGCTGACCCGCCGCAACACAAGCGCTTCCCCTCGGAGCGCGCGCAAAAAGGATTCCACTCAACGTGGTCAATGAGTTCCGAGGCTGTTTACAATGGACGCGTGCGTCTCGTCTGATGGCGTGTAAAATGCAAATGCGGTTAAAGTCTTTCGGGCCTTAAATCAAGGTCACGGCGCTTACATTCTGGAAGAAAAAGAAGAAAAAAAAGGTTGGTTGTTGCCGTTGTCTTTTTTTAAGACCCTTCACCCAAAAGTATAGCGGATAGAATGTGTGTGCACTGAACATCCTCCGTTTGCCCTACAAGCGTGGTAGACAGCTTATTGTGCTTTCCCCTCAGATCTAATGTACGTCGGTGTTCCCCCCCAGCCCCCTACCCCAGCACTAACCACTTGATGACACACACAGGCACGGCTACAAGCAGCTCCTCGCTCTGCCCTCGTCTGGAGGAACGCAGGCCAGGCATCCGCAGTCACTTCCCTCCGCGTGATGCTGTTTTTTTTTTTTGGTGGGGGGGGGATTCTTCAGGTGGTTAGCTGCTTTGTCGTCTGTTACTGTTTTGTGTTTGCCATCAGACTAACGCTGTTAATGTGCAACTGTGATCCTCGTATTTTACACGTAAAGTAAGGTTCCTCGGGAGGGTCGTTCATCACTTTTGAACCGTGTTTTATTTTGGTAATTCGCCGCTATTGTTATTGATTGGGTGCTGTTGTAACTCAGGGAATGCAGCGCGGAAGCTCCTACGAGATCTAATGAAGACGTGTGAGACGTTGGAACCAATGCATGTTTTAAGCTGCGATGCTTGACGTCTGCAGTAAAAAAAGAAGGATAAGCCTTTTAGACGATGAGTTTATTATGTATTGAGTATTAGGACAGAACAAGCTGTTCTTATCTCCCCCCGCCGCCATTAACTATAAACTACCAAATTGCCAGCCAAAAAGTAAGTAATCTGTCCTGGGAAGTAGAAAACAAACAATATTAATGACAAAAATTCAATCAATCAACATCAAATCCAGACAGGGGTGAAACGTGCGTCTGCATTAACATTTGTGGTTCATTCGATGATCATAATTGTCATATTTGTAGTCAGGCTATTGTTGGTATAGGAGCAGCAGACATGTGACCAGCAGATACAGTAGGAAGATCTATCAGAGCCCTTTGTTCTCAGGGTCCCATGTTTACCAGTTCAATACAACACACATTAACTGTCCAATTGTAATCACATCAAAGACCCATTTGAAGTTAAAATATTTCATATGTATAATCCAGTTTTATTTATTGGAAGAGGGCTTTTTATTTCATTTTTAAATAATAGTATTTGATTTTGAAAGGCTTTTGGAGGGCACTGTTTTACATCTATGGCAATATCACTGCACTGGTGTTTGGACATTTCAGAAGTGAGATGTCACAGTCAGTCAGTGAGTCTTCTTCAGTGAGTCAGTCACAGCTAAACATAGAAAAAAGGTGTTCAAAATCAAAAACGGCAAAACAAATGAAAACAGATGTGAAGTTTGAGAGTTACCTTGAAGGACATGTATTCTTACATTTATACTTACTTAGTTTTCACCAAAGGAAGCATTACAATATGAACTGTAGTAAGTCCATGTCTCCAACCATTTGATTTGTTCCCTCAAGTGCAGGTCTATTATATTTTGAGCCATACGGCAGTGCCGGGGAACAAAGAACCCCTTTGACAAATTCCCCCGCTCCAGTTAATCCAAACCTGGGGAACATATTTTCAGGTTCCCATTATGTGCTATATAAAGCTGGGGAATAGGACCCGAGGAACATAAGACTCTTTGTCCTGTTCCCATAATGTGCCTTATAAATCGGGGGAACATAGAACACTGGGATAATGTGATCCGATTCGAGACATATCGGAATTGTCAGACCTATAACCCCGACCTCATCAGTACATGTAACAACATCCACATCAACACAGACCGTCATTTCCCCAGCAAGATGGCCGTCACCGTGGGCTCTGAATCCCGGTACGTGTTCCAATACCCATACTTCCCGTGCTTACTATACTTAGTTTGAGAAGGTAGGGTGTTCCGATTACAATAGTAGTGAAAAGAAGTGTACTGAAAGGACCCGGATGGTGCCCTCAGAATGGTTAGCACACTGTGTGTGCAACAGTGTACACTTTCCGTACTCAACGGCAGCCATCTTAGCTACGTAGCGGAAGAGGCGGAGCCAGGCTGAGTTGCGCTCAGCTAAAAAATGGCTAGATGTCAGTGGGTGACGCGGCCATGCAGCTGATCGCAATTTCCGGTAAGTGTACCACAGAGTATTGGATTTGGAACAAAACTAACATCTGAAAATCTGCGAACTTAGTGAGTGTACTACGTTTAAGTGTACTCATGAAGTATGGATATCGGAACACGGCCCCGGTGTCAATATTTGGCTGCTCCTTGTCCTTCGTCCCTCTCTCTCCCCTGCTTCCACCTCCATCCACGGGTCACGGCGGTCTCGCTGTGGTGGCCCTAACCTTGGCGGCCAGGCACCGGCCCGCATCGCCACTACCGCCATAGTAATGCCGTTCTGCGACGGCACACACACACGCACGCACGCACGCACACACACACACACACACACACACACTGCCATTATTAACCTCTGTAGCGCAACCTCAATTTAGAGCTTAATTGCTGCCGATATCATGTCACGGCTCGGTCTGATGGAGAACGTACATGCAGCCGCAAAAGGACAAATCTTCGACTGTTTTTTTTTTTTATGCCGTTCCCACGTTTGGTTTCCAGGGCTGGACGATAAAGTTATGTGAGGCGAGGCATATTGAACAAGGCAGTAATGTCGGCAGTAATGTGTGGCGCCCCAGACTCCTTGATTAACTACTCGCGATTGAGGGGGGGATAAAATGAGTGTGGGAGAATAATAGGGGAATACGGACACTGTGGGTAGAGTGGGCTGTGAGAATGTGTCTCAGTGGGGAGGCAGTTTAGCATTGAGATATTTTAATGACCCTACCGGGTGAATATTCTGAATTTTGTACATGTAGAATGAGTTCAACGCAGGGAGGGAGACAAAATGTCCCAGTGGTGAGAGTTAAAAAAAAGGTTACAATTTGCAGGGAAAGGGGACAGAAGTTCCACATAAATACTCCGGAGCATGCAATTTTGATACACAGCCCTTTCACACATAAACACAGGCCATTGCCGGCTAGTGACAGTTTTTCAAGCAATAGTGGCAATTTTCTCCTCCTTTCACACTCTCAGCCCTTTAGCTGGAACATGTCCTGATACAGCGTGTTCCAACATGACATAACATTCCCAGAAAGGCAAGATGTGATTGCTGCAGGTGCACACACATCTCGTGTCAATTTGCCACCGGTCTTGTTTACAGCACATTTAATAGATCACTGATGTTCCATAGGATAGGCTGTCAGGCTCACAGATATGCTGTTTGTTGTCCGTTGAACCCAGAGGATGATAAACTGCGACAGACATTGAGAAAAAGATCAGGATGGCCAGAAAAAGATGACTCAAAATTGCAAAGGTTGCTGGTGGTCATAATCCTGCTATATTTCCTCCAAAACAGGATTCTAAGGATCGTCATGACATTCTATTCAGATGTACAATTCCTGAGAAACACCGGAGTCAAATGCTAAGAGGTTGAGATGAAGATTTGTAAGGGCATTCTTTTACATACATCGTTAATTCAGTTTTTTTGTCGTGACTGTAACAGAATAAGTTACTACACTAACCTTCAAGTCACGCCTAGAGCATTGGCCCTTTCTTTCATTTGTTTCCACGGAAACAATCTAAAAATATATGTAAATGTCAATTACAGGTCGTGCTTGTTCCTTGCAAGTCCGTGCAGTCGGGGCTTTTCCTGGACAATGCATGACAACACATGGGGGTCAGAACAGATTGACCCTGGTACAAATGCCAGATCAACCTTCCTGGCACCTTGACAACATTAAATGGGTACAACAAATGATGGGGCTATGTAAATTGAGTTCTGAGTCATAGCTGTTTTGATCTTGTATGTGAAGAAGATTTAACGTTGTAGCGATATGTTCTGAAAAATAAAGATACCAATGTGACAACACTGGACCAAAACAACTAATTGGTTAAATTACATACAGACTAGAGTGGATTTTATGTTGCACACATCGAATAAGTCAAGGAGTTAGCGGTCATGTGTTTGGACGACCCTGGGTCCATATTTCTGGTCACTTACGTCAGGTGATTCTGGGTACACGCCTGAAATATACTTAGCTGCAAATTAGACATGAATTGCCAACCGCAGCACAGATGTCATCAGTCTGGGAGGGATGCTTCACCATCCAAATCATCAGGATTTTCAAATTAACAGCTCTTCTCCTCCCCACAGAGTCACCTCCCAGATACAAATATAAATAGGCACGCGCAAAATGCCATCATTTGGTAAAACAAGCAAGGGGAAAAGTCATTTGGATGAGGGGAAATGATCGGACAGGCAGCAGAGCTCCACCGCTGAAAGGTAGTTTTGTCCGTGTTTACATTTAATACCTCATATTATGACATTCATAATTTTCAGAATGAACTGCAATGGAGTTGTGCAAATTACCAAAGTTAGAGAGAGCCAACAATATAACATATTAAAGCAATATTGGGTAATTATTCATCCACACATATAATTCATTATAATTATGCAATGCATTATTTGCATAGAATGCCATTGACACAGCTTCTCTCCCTGAATGTTTGATCACTGCTGCGTCTGTCTGTTTCTAAACATTATCCGTTTCAAAAGCGTTTCTTTTGGAATTGACGTGATTAACTGCATTGGAGGGAATGGTTGCTTCTTCAACCATCCAAATGGCTGACAGGTGAGTCTGTACAGGCGATAGACAATACGGTGATAAAAGAATAGAGGATATCAAGGAACAGCAAAGGAGAGAGAGGCGAGTCACGGTAGCAAAGCAAGCCGACTTTGCCCATGATGTATGATTCCAATATGAATATGCGTTTCCCTTTTATTTCTCCCCTGTCTGGTTACAAAGCTGATAGGAAACAGAGATCAGACGCAGAAATGTCACTTATCCGCGGGTAAGATAGACCTTTCAATCCTCCTCAGATCCGATGAATAGGCCACATCGCTATTTTGAAGATTTTAGAACGCCTGGCCCTATCAGCATCAGAACTCTCTTTACCTCAATCTCCACATTTTTTATCAGTGACTTTTCATCAGCCCCCAAACATGTAAAAGATATTGGCGACAGGAAAAAAAGGGGGGGAGGGGGACTTAGCTGAATGTCAGCACCTGAAATAGCGTGTAAAAAGATGTGAAGGGAAAAAAAACAACCTGTTCCTTCTACCCAGGTTTTTACAAAGTTTGGATGGATGGACTGAGAGCTGTCGGCATGCGTTCTGTGAGGATGTGTAGTGCCAAGAGAAACTAGGAAAGGTCATGCTGAGTTTTTAACACCTTCTTCCCAGAGCATATCCCCTGTCCATCCCCGAATCCAGCTGCTGCCTCGGCCCACTTGGCCAGCCTGGCTCTCCTATGGAAGCAGAGCTATACGTGGATGAGACATTACTGTTCAGAGTCATTTTGTGGCTTTACTCTGAGTCCGGCTACAGGTTGCTCAGAAGTCTGTGGTTGGACATTTCACTCAATGATGACTACATGCAAGTTGGTGGTCATTGGGGACCGAACCTTGGACCTTTCTGGCTGAGAGTCAACCTAACCACTGCAATATCCTTGCTCCTATCCACAAACAAAGTGAAGGGAAATGATGATACACATACACTTGGAAAGAGTATACACTTTAACAGTCTTGAACAGAACATCTAATGAGTGGATGCGAGGGCTCTGTTATCTTTGTGAATAAGTGCGTTGCGGTCACACCTATAAAGGTTACGCATGTGGAACTGTGAGTGGATGACACTGTTGCCTCATCAGATCACTTATGTACATATCTATGGTAGTACTGCTGCTCTCGGTATTTATCATTTCAACACAGAAAATAGTCAGCTTAGTCTTACTTGGCATTGCATCTTCATCCAGTTGCCAGAAACCCTATATATATATATGTATATATACAGTATATATCTTCCCATTGTGTTATTATATGTAATTGGAATCGCATCGGAGTCATATTTTTAGAGGAAGATGTGCAGAATGGAAACACACACACACACACACAGACGCAGCCTCCTGCTGTAGATGAGTTGGGAGACTGTGTTATTGCATTTTAAGACGGATGCTGGATGGTGAATGGTTCTCTGGAGCACGTCTGTGTTTGTGTGTTTATCCCAGTCATTCCGTCTGCGTGTGTCTGTCGGTTTGCCTTCACGCGAGGGGGCGGCGGCGTGCAGGTTGGTGGGGGCCCCATTATTTGTGAAGTTACTGCTACGTCAGAGCAGATAAAAATTAATGACTTTCCCCGCTGTGCCACAGCTACCTCGACGGAGCCAAGCGCACGCGCGCACCAACGCAAGCACGCACGCACACACACACACACACACACATAAACACACACACAGGCAAAAATGCTTCTGCAGTTGCACAGGTATGTGTCAGGGAGAGTTAAAATTACACTCGTGTGGTAAGGCCAAGTGCACAGACACGCACACGCATTTTTTTTTTTTTTCATAGACAGGCAGACACACACACACTTAATTACATATCTTCTGGCAGACTTGGTTTCAATTAACATTTTCATTAGACAGAGAGGAGTAAGCTCTGAGAAGAGAGTCTCAAAATGAGATGATGGTGTTTGCTCACTATATGTGTGTGTGTGTGTTTGTATGTGTGTGCGTGCACGTGTTTGTGCGTGTGTGTGTGTGTGCACGCATGTGTGTGTGTGAGTTTGGGCTTGTATTCATGTTGTTTCATGCCCATGTGCCTGTGTGTGTGTGTGTGCGTTTTGTCTGTGTGAGTCTTTTAATCTGAAATTACTGAGTGTTTGTCTTCAGCAGCCCTTAATGAAGATTTATTTTTTTTCTCCTTTATTGACGATAGACCGAGCAGCTTCCAGAGCCCAGAGCACAGGGCGGGGAAGGGTGGAGGGAGGAATGGAAAAATGAAAGATAAGTGAGAGAAAGAGAGAGAGAGAGCGAGCAAGCAAGCGAGGGAAATAGATCAGAATCCATTAATTTCCTCCTTTCTTATTATCCGCAGGAAGCGCCATACTAATTGGCTTTCTCATTCAGCGACATTATTGGCTGAGTGAACCAAAAAAGGTGTGTGTGTGTGTATAATATACACTTTTTGTGTGTGGTGTGTGTGTGTGTGGGGGGGGGCAGCGAGAGAGGAGAGTGTGTGCGTGTATGTGTGGGTGTGGGGGGGTCACAAATTAAAGTGATTTGTAATTGCATCCAAACTGTAACTATAAGCCGGGGCTTCCGTGGAGCAATGTCACGGCAGCGGCTCCCAGAGTCCCGTCACCCCCAGTGGAGCTTATCTGGATCACATTAAGGCCCGCATGGCCGGGGGTCCGCCTGCCTATTAACCCCCTCAGACAGACCAGGGGAGCGGCCCCGCTTCCGCACCCGGTATGCCTGATGACCACGGTGGCGGCGGCGGGACTCAAACGCAGGCCGGTGAGAGGTGTGAGGGAGGTGAGGGCGGGACGGAGGGGTGGTCTCTCCGTTGGCCCCCCCCGTGCCGCTGAGACACCCGCCTGAAGCCGGCGTTTCAACGACGGGCGGAGGGAGGGCAGCGCAGCCTCGGGGCGTTGTGTTCCGGCGCACCGAGGGCTTGTTGACGCCGAGAAGCCGCATTCAGATGCCCAGCTTTTGTCTTTGTTTGAAGGGGGTGAGAGGGGGGGGGAAACAGATAACGCAGAGGTTACAATACGCAGTTCCATACGCAGCACGTATGGAACCGACAAGTTGAGGAGATGACATTGGGATTCAAAAAGAGAGAGAGAGAGAGAGAGAGATTAGGGGGAGAGAGGGAGGGAGTGGGCCGGGGTTAGGGAGGTGAAGGGAGGGAGAGACAGACCAGAGGAGGGAGAACAGAGAGCAGTGCGTCTCGCCTGTCAGCCATCATTAGCGTCAGCGTCACACGGACAGGATGATGGATGCCCGCGTGTGTTTGTTTGTGTCTGTGGGTGAGAGAGAGAGGCAAGGTGTGTGTGTATGTGTTGGGAGAGAAGTGTGTGTATGTGTGTGTGTGTGTGGGGGGGGGGGGGGGGCGGGAAGGTTAAAAACTTACGTTTTTGAGCATTAAAAAAAATGAAGTAACCAACGCACTTTGACCCCC
>JAOPUH010000104.1:16368132-16381997 GCA_027123175.1 Urophycis cirrata | reverse complement strand
AACAACTTCAGCTTAAACTATATAGAGTTCCTGGCACTTCTTGTTCTTCGGCATCAACAACAATCTCCTCACTATCATGGCTCACCTGATGAGTATGGGCGTGTAGAGCAGGCCTATGATTGGAGTCACATTGATGCCCATCAGCATCTTCTGGTCGATGTCCAGCAGGCCCAGGTTGCTGTACTTCACCTCCCTGTACGTGATGTCGTAATGAAGGATCAACTGCATCTGCAGGAGGCCTACAGATGCAAGTACACATGCGCGCGCACACACAGACACACACACACACACACACAGACACACACACACACACACACAAACACACACACATTAATACAAATGTCTATTATTGTTTCATCCATACATTCCACCCATTTTATTCTTACATGAAAAGGTACACTCAAAAAACTTGCAATCACACAGATAGAAAGAATGATTAAACGTGTACATAACCTGTTTTTGCTTTGTGTTGATGAGTGTAATGTTTGTAAATTAGTCATTCTGTACTCCTTTGCTATCTCTACTCAACTCAACTTCTGTAACTCTTGTTTTCGGTCTGCGTTCATGTTCATGAAGCACAGCTTCCTTTTATGTGACTGCTCTCTGCCTTTGGTTTCACCTCCCCGTGCAAGGCGTGACAAAAGGAACCGACCAAAGAATTTACACAGCAGACATTCTGCCATTATCCATGCTCCAGTCGGCCACCTCTGAGATCCTCTGAGACCCCTGACGTGCCCACCCCTGTTACCGAGCCTGAGCCGTCTAGCCCTGAGCCTGGTCAGCCTCCACCACAGCCTGGCCATGGTGGAGGCGTTGCCTGAAGTGTGTGTGTGTGTGGGGGGGGTTATAGTTCCTGTCCCTGTTGACGGTTCCTTGTTTCTAGCTCCTTCTAGCTACCCAATTTCAGAGATCAGCCTCAATCTCCGAAATTGGGTTCACCGTGCTGCACAAGCCGTGACATATTGCGTGTGTGTGTGTGTGTGTGTGTGTTGGCGGGCCTGGAAACACAAACCCACCCATGTAAACACTGTACACAATCATCCCTCCAACGCTGGCTGCCACCACGTTCTTGATGACCCCAAACCTCTTCCTCCTATAGTACTTCCGCTCCTCCTCCTCTTCATCGTAATCTGCATGTGGACCAAGGAACTCCTCCATCTTAAACACGCACACACACACACACACACAAATGCTTGATTGACGTTGAAGTTGAATGAGCGGTGAATATTCAACCCATGAATTTCAGTAGTTACAAGGACATCGCCAATGCAGATAGGGACGTGATGAACATGCCAGAGCAGTAGGCCTACTGTGTATGAAACCTTGAGTTTACCTGGCCGTTTATGGTGCCCTCTTTGGCTCCATTCAACAGTTCGTTCATACCGCCATCATTGGGGAGGACCGGGGGGAGCTCATCCTCCTGGATAAGATGTTCTGTGTCGGATGCCTCCATCTGATGGCAGACATTAGAAGCACATGACTTCACAATAATAAATCGTAATAAATGTATCGCAAACGTGGATTCGCAAACAATTTTTTTTTATTTGGTGCAATTAAGGCTTTTGCCATGTAAAAAAAGAAAAGGAAAAGACGCCGATAAACAAATACAGCTGCCTCTTTATGACCCACAAACTTTTGCGACACATTAACCCAGGTTACCGATTCTGTAAATTGTCATGCCTACGTATAATTTACATGTAAAGCGAGTTTACGGGTAAATATCATAACGGCAGATTTAATATTAAAGCTATCTATACACGTTATGACAAATTGTACTTACCATATTTTGCGAACGAGGTGAGACGGCTTTACCAAGATCGCATTAATAATATGAATTAATAATTCAGTTCATGTCTATCCGTGGAACTATTTCTATCTGCAGTTCCCCTTTCTAATACCTCGGTAAATGCTTAAATACAACTTTAGTGAGGGAAATGAAACTAAATAAGGTTCACTTCCTTCGTTATTCTTAAAGGTACAGAGCCATCAAGATAGTGCATTACGTCATTAACGTTTGTCATTGTTTACTTATTAGATTGATCGAATTTCACTGTGCTTTCACTTATGTAGGCCTTCGCCGGTGAAAATCGGTATTATGGGTAGAAATTAGCCCGCATGAGTGCATATCATACATACCCATCAATAACAGCAGATTCCACCAAGGAAATCACAGTCCAACATTTTTTTTATTTTTCACATTTGTGGCTGCGAAAACATGTGTAGATAAACAGAACATAACATAAAATACCTCCTGCTCACTCAATAAAAATGTTACACATCATTAACTCAACAAAACAATGCAGTATCATCACACAACAATGGTCCAATGATGCAGCGCAGTGGTACAGTGTAGTCTGGACTGATGCATGTCATATTTACATGAGCGATGTATTCGTCCCAGGTTTGTAGACAAAAGTAACTACAGACGTCGCTAGGTAACCAATGTAATCAGTCTGTATCAAAAGGTGGCATGTGATTATGGTGCAACATTTGCATTTACTGTAGAAAATAAAACAAACACGCCATGATGACTCCGGTATAAAAATGATTTGGACTGAAACCATAAACATTTCCATATAGCTTTTTTGTACATTTCCATGAACACAACACCTTTTCATTTCTCATGAAGACCCGGAATAAAAAAAAGTCGTATATATGCCTAGTGTCAGTTAAACAGAAACTTAAATAAAGACGAATGCACTGTACACTTCGTCTACAACATGTCACCTTCGGTTTAATACCACAATCACTCTCTTTTTCTCTCTCTCACACACACACACACACACACACACACACCAGATCAGTCTAGCCACTTCCTATGGCTGCTTTCCTCATGACTTCCTCGTCCTGTATTGAGAGCTCGGTCAGCTTGCGGCCCAGCTTCTCGTGGAGGTCCAGGTACTTGGCCACGCAGCGGTCAAGGCACACAGCTTCCCCCTTGGTTAGCTCGGGCTCCTTGTAGACGGGAGGGACACACTTCCGGTGGCAGGCGTTGGTCATCCTGGAAGGAGGGGGGGGGGGGAAGTGAAGTAGATTGAGGGAGAAACCTCTTCAAGGGTAAAGGGGCATTTGGCAGACGCTTTTGTCCAACTTACAATCAGAGACTTACAATCAGTGCATTTGTGGGGTGCGACATGTGGACAGTTGGAGGAGGGGGATCAAGGGGATCGAACCCCCAACCCTACGGTTAGTGGGTCGGCGGACCTCTTATGCACAGAAAAGACAAATAGTCTTGAATTAAGCTCCATTCAAAAATCACCAATTTGGGTTAAGCCTTCAATGTCTGTGTCTGCATTCATAAGGAGAAAGGGGAAGCAGACATAATAATTAACATAAAGTTGTAGATTTCATCCACAAAATCCAATGGAAAATGTCAAATTCTTAGGGAGAAAAGACTAATTAATGCAGTAGTGAATGCTCCTTAATTCACATGCATGATGTGCTTGATTCCTTGTTAGTATTCACGTAATCTTTTACGTTTAGTCATTATCATCTTGTATGTTTTGGGGAAATGATGAGCCTTTTCCAGATTGTCTGAGGTTTTAAGATGAGAGCGAGTAAAGTGTTCTTTGAATAAAATGCTATAAGAACCCATTACATTTGTTGCAATGTGTTGCATTTCACCAGACACTGGATTGTGCAATGCAACATTTTAGATGCAAGAAGCAACCCTATATGATAATCATGGAAGAGCATAACTTTGGGATTAATGCCTGAAAGGCTCCATCCGCCCATCTTTTTTACACACATAGGAAATAATAATAATAATAATAATAATAATACCTATATTTCACACGAATCTGATGGCCACAAGCTAATATTTGCACATGTCGCCTAACGTTGCCTCCCCTTCTGTCATGTCATATGGATTCAGCTGCAGCTATGTCAAACGCAATGCATTTCTCGTACTGTCAAATCTATTCAAATGTCACAACGATTTAAAATGTGATTCAGCAGAAATGTCTTCGGTGTTGTAATAACTAGCTATGCTGGTAACCTTGCCTCCCATTGCCTTACCGGTTGTACATGTCAGCCATCATTTCCACTTCTAAGTCTGCCGCCAGCTGCTGTGCCTTCATAGGATCCATGTCTGCTGTTATTATCGTATTCACGTTCTGCAGTTGCTCAAAAATTGAAAATTCGGTCGCCTTCTTAAGCAAGAGAAGCGTGAACTGCTAATTCAGTAACCTTCAAACGTAATAGAAAAACACGTGCAGTTTCCACCCGGCCCAATGAGTACCGTACTCACTTCCGTTGTCAATAAAGTTTGGTTCAAACGAAAAAAAAACAAAAAACTGAAGACCACGTAACAGAAATCACTCAACGCTTTCCATTTCCAAGTGCAGTGCAATTATTCAATAAAAATGTTAATGCGTGACCATCACATTTTGCAGTATGATTTATTTTACTTTGAATACAATTCTATGTATTGAACATTTTTAACGTGAGGATTACATTGTTGTAACTTGAACACACGTTTTCTATGGATATGAAACATTCCTGTGTCCCAAATATACATCCCAACCTCTTCATATACACACTTCTGCATGTAAACCATCAAAAACAACAAATAACTGAATAATAAAGGAAAATGCACCACTCTTAAGTATTAAATCAATGAACTTGAGTAACAAAAGTCCAACTTACACAACATTGGATATTGTTTCCTGTCAGTTTAGGAGTACATCAAACAATTAAAAGCTATGCATCAGTGTAGGCAACATTGATTTATTCCCAAAAGCTACTACCTAAATTCCAGTCACATCAATTTCTTCTAGCTCTTCCTCATCTTCATCAGACAATGTGTATATGCTAACGCTCTCTCCAAATTCTACAGGCGGGCCTTTATTTGGGGAACATATGAGAATGTCCACTTCAAACTCCTCCTCATCCTCCTGGAAATGTCTTGAACTCACGCTGTCTCTGCTCATTTTGTCTGGAGTCTCAGGTGCAATAGGGTCAGTTGTACTCATATTGCTTTGCTGAGATGGGCTGGCACCACAGAGAGGGAAGTTATCCACAGGGTCTTGTGGTTGCTCTGTGCTAATGGCCATATCCAACTCTGGAGACGGAGGTATAGATCAAAAGAAGCATCATCATCATCATCAAAGATATACATAGCGGTTTCTTAAAGTTGCAAAGTGTAGCATTTCAACTAGCTCCTAGCTTAAAAATAACCCGGACATATCTGTGGTCGATGCTGATTGATTGTGATTTCAATGTTATCCACAGAACAACGTCCTGTCCTGAGAGTTAGAGTGGACAGAACACTGCAGAGCACCGGCCCGTTTACCAAGCGGGGCTCAGTCTTACACATCGAGACTGTAATTCTTACAAGTGAATCTGTATCAAACAATAATGCAGAATGTATGCAGAACATGTCTACAGAGTGCAACATTCTGTTGAATGGAACAGAGTGTACCTACACCACCATTGACAAATGCAAGGTTTCACTGTGTTTAAAGCAGTTAAAAACTGAAGTGTATTGTAAAGATCTGAGAAATTGGGCACGTCTGTTAAATAGGGTTATTTACAGATGGTTTTACAAAAAAGGGACAATTGAAAAAGCAACATAGTTACAATACTTAGCTGATTTCTATGTCACAAAATGCATGAACTTGATAGAAAAACGAATGAGAAGGTGAACACAACTAAATAGTAAGTATTAGTAAAAGAAAGCAAGCAAATGCTTAAACAAATGCCTACTTGCCACTTAATCAATGCTCCTTTGCATGATAACATGCAAGATGCATGATAACTTTAAGAACTCAACTCTATAATCTACCACTAATGTATCTTACCTTCATCAGGCCACTCCAGCAAACCCTTCTCATCTGGCCTTCCATCAAGCACCGCCGCCCCCATCTCTTCTGTCTCAATTTCACTCGTGCCTTGATCTCCTTTATTGCTCTGAAACCGGATGTCCTTGCTAGAAAGGACATCGGCTTCAACCCCAATTCTAATTGACTTCTTAATTCCCATTACAGGTTCGACTCTATGCTCCGTGTCCAAACCGATGATCGCCTCTGCAGCGGACGCCTCACAGCTATCCGTGTTGTCACAATTCCTTCTGTCAAAATGTAGTTTGTACTTTATATTTTCCCCAACTTCAGTGTTGGTTTGTAAACGTCTGGTTTTGACATGTCTGTATTTAATGACGTCTTTAAACTTTTTAAGAGGGATTGTTGACTTCTGTTTGGGTTCTTCTGGTTTAACTGCAGGATTCATCGTTGAGTCAGGATTTCCTGACACACTGCCCTCTGCTGTGTGTGTATCCTCTGAACCTGCAGGCTGTGGCCTGTGCACGTTTGGCTCAAATGCATCCGGATCATGCTGCTGTGCACAGAGCTCTTTATTTCCAACACCTGGAGGATTCTCTGGGTTTAGGGGTGAAAGGGCCCAGGATGGCAAACCGAATATTTTCCTCCTGCGTTTCCTTTTTGGTGCTCTTTGGTTTTCTTCTTCTATTCTCGTGGTATTAATCTTCCTGTCACTTTGTAAAGTGTGTCTCTCTCCAGTGGAAGGGCCGGCCTTGTCAGGGACAATCTTTATCTCTGGAGGTCTCTCCCTCTTCCTTTTGATAACGTTTACTGCTTCCACATGCTTAACTCCGTTACCTTGGGCTCTAGAGGCACTTCTGCTATGTGGAGTTGTTCTTGTAGGAGTCTTGGTTATGGTTCGGTCGGCCTTCAACTTCGTAAAGACTTTTCCAACATCTGTGACGTCACGCACCAGCTTTGGAGGAGATTCTTTGTCCAATGTCCTGTCCTTGATCAAGACATTGTTGTGGGACAATCTCACTGAGCACATCTTCAAAACGATTCGACTACATTCCCCGTCCCCATGTCTGGTCTGTTCGTACACCCAGGTGGGATCAGACGGGGGGAACATGTGCGCTTCACGTTTCCCCCTTACCATTGTCTTCACTTGTTTGTCTTTTATTTCACACGGTTTCAATTGTGGATCCCTACTTCTTGCATTTCCACAAGAGAATGTTGGTCCTGTCCAACGTTCCCTGTGAGAGGGTTGAGTTCCCTCTTTGTGTCCCATAACGCAGGGCGTTCTAACAGGTCGCTTCCTTTTTTTTTGCGGCACTTGGGTTGAATGACCTACAGACTCCCGAAGCTCCTGGGCCTCCGTTGACTCAGGCCTGTACGGATCACAAGGTTCAGAGGGTTTTGTCCCCTCCTTGAAACCCAAGCTCAGAGGAAACCGCAGCGCCTGTGGCGTTTCTGACAGCCAGGTTAATCCCTTTAGGGCCGGCTGCATTGTCTCCCTACCACCGGAGTAAACAGTATCGGGCCTGATTGATCCCGCTTTCAGTGTGTGAAGGTATCGAGAATCCAGAGGCTCAGACCGGAGAGCGCTGTGGTCCATTGTGTCTCCCCGCCTCTTGTGTTTCAGCGAATGGCACCGAGTAAAAGTTTGGTGGGGCGCACTGTCTGTGCTTTCAGGCCGTTCCTCAGCCCAAGTGGAATGTACCTGAGCAATCCGGCTGGACTCGCTTTCTGCTTGGAGCCGAGTAGCTGCACAACGCACGGAGGTGGCTGAGGCAGTAGTGGGAACAACACTGGAGCTGCTTCTGCTGTGCAGGCCTGGGAAAACAAAAACACAATGACCATTAAATTATGCACTGAACAATGATTATATGATTATATGATAACAATGATTAATGACTATGTGATAACTAACATGTCAACTTAAACCATTTGATCCCCTTCAATGTTACTTTAAGTTGGCCACAAATCTGACTTCAGATCAACATCTAGAGTCTGATGGCAGGTGGGCTCCAATCTGGGTGAATGGGGAGTTTCAATTTCTTTCGCTTCAATTTTATTCCGACCAATTGCGTTGCTGGGGGCCGGGGTCTGTCGACGCGTGTCACATGGAATGGGTTCCTACTGGAAACAGTAGGAACTAAACATTTCCCGTCACAGGCGGAAAGACGAGCTAAAACGTCTGGACCGGACAACAACATCCTGCACAGATAAAGTGTCTCTAAAAGGTTGAAAATCAAACCTGTGCAGTGGACCGGCCACTGTGGAAACATGTTTGTTAGAATCGTCTCTGAAACCTCCATCTTTCACTCACCTTCTGGTTTCGGGCCTACGCACTGTTGCAGTTTCCCCCCCCCCGCCTACATCGTTGTTGAACTTGAGGATCTGAGATCAGTATCTTGGGGGGTTTTTTGACACGACAACATGCCGGTGAGTGCAATACAAAACGAGCCGAGAACCAAATGAACACGCGTAAAACCCAACATTACCGGCGGTGTCCTTCCACGGCGTGTTTTCACGCGGCGTCGTGTCGCGGTGGGGGCCATCCCCGCCGACCCCCGCGCTCGCCTCCCTGCGCCTTCCTGCCCTGGCGGGGGGCTCGCTGCTCAACCGTGCACCGCCGTCGCACGGCAGTACTCTCAGGACCATCATGGTGTCCTCCAGGAGCTTTTCTATCTTGTCGTCCGATTCTGCGCCGGGGCCGCGGGGCCGGCACGTGGATGCTGACGTGGGGGAGTTGCTCCGCAGGGCCTCGGGGCCGCGGGGCCGGCAAATGGAGGCCAATGTGGGGGCGTTGCTCTCTGGGGCCGCGGGGCTGCGGCGCTGGAACGTGCAGGCCTGCCTGGGGGTGTTGCTCCGCGGGGCCGCGGGGCCCTGGGCCCGGCACGTGGAGGCCAATGTGGGGGCGTTTCTTTGCGGGGCCGCGGGGCCACGGGGCCGGCACATGGAGGCCAATGTGGGGGTGTTTCTCTGCGGGGCCGCGGGGCCCTGGAGCCGGCACGTGGAGGCCGACGTGGGGGTGTTTCTCTGCGGGGCTGCGGGGCCGCGGGGCCGGCACGTGCAGGCTGACGTGGGGCTGTTGTTCTGCGGAGTGCGGCAGAGACTCCAGGGTGGCTTAGCGTCTGCGAGCACGTTGGCCCATGGCCGGCGTTGGGGGCGGGCCAGAGACGAGACGGGGCTCTGTGGTTTGTTCCCGGGGTGGAGGCGGGTCACTGGAGCAGTGGATTCCACTCTGGCGGCCCCCTTCTCGCACCATCCGACAAAAAGGAAAGTTAAGAGAGGTTTTCCGTTATTTCATTGAAAAATCCGGTTGAACCATGTCGAGCAGCTATACACAAGACACATCAATACACAACACAAATAAATAAAAACTTTTCCCGAGAGACATATCCTTCAAAAGCAGGACGCAGGTTGTTTTTGTTCAGGTGTCAAGTGTGAGACGCGGTTGCAGAACGGTGCAAAACTAAAATGCGTTGCATACTTTCTGGAGGGCAGCAAACACAGCCTGACTTCCCTCTGTGGTGAGCCTCTGGCCTATGTTCTGCATGTTGACCACTTCCCACATGGCTCCTTGCTTAATCCTCCTGAGTTTGACCTGGACAGCGGCAAGGGTGGATCAACATGAACCCCCTCTGATTAGAAAATCGCCCATGCATAAAATCAAAGCAAAATATCAACATCAACAAGACAAAATTACATTTCGTTAATTCAATTCAATGCAAACAAAACCATTACCTTGATGGCTATCTCCCTGGTCTTCACCAATCCCGTTGCTGTCCTTCTGGACAGGTTCCTCTTCCCACTGCCTCTCCTCGCTCCCCGGTGTCTCGTCTCCTTTCCACCGCTTCGAGTCAAGCCTCCTCCTGGAGCCTCTGCCCTCCTGGAGCCTCCACCTGTATCCCGGGTGCACGTCTTGCGGTTGTCCCTCTGTGCAGAAGGCCGTCTGGGCCCGGTGCCGCCGGACGGCTCCCCGGTGCCTCCGGTGCCTCCGAGGGATGAATATGGATGAATCTCGGTCTCCTGGTTTGATGACCTCGTCTCATCCAAAGGGGCTGCGGTGGCCCCGGGGCCGCGCCCCCCAGGGAGAGAGGAGTGGCGGGGGGACAACCGGGGGCCAGCAGCGTCTTCGGCCCCAGTGTTCTGTGTTGCTGCGTCCACAAAACCTGTCCCCTCAACCCGAGCGTCCGCATCAGCGATGCCCTCCGCTCCCGCCTGCACCTCCACACTGCGTGTGGTGGGCTTCTCCCTGTCTTCACGTGCTTCTTCGGCAGGAGACCCTGCGGCCCCGCACCTCCCGCAGACGAGCGGCCCCACCCCGGCCCCCTCCCCACGGGCATCCTCCTGTCCGTCGTCCACCAGGCCATCGAACCCCAGCTGCCTGGCAGCCGCAAGCACAGTGGCCCGGTCGGTGGTGGTCTCATCCGCCTCCAGCAGACCTGAGTACAACAGGCCCACCAGCTTCAGGAGAGTCTGGCCGCTGACCGCCGGGAGTCTGACTCTGCACGGCTGGCCGGCCGGAGGACGCGGGGACGCAGAGAGCTTCTGGGACAGGTAAGGACTGAGGGCGGCCAGGACGCAGCCATGCACCGGGACTGAGACACCTTATTGTGTGGGTAAGGAAAGGGGAGTGGACGTTATGCATCGGGTGATGTCGGATCCTTTGCTTTCAATCGTGAATTGCCCACTCTTGGTCACACTTATACCAAATGTACATGGCATTTCGCTCATAATCCCAACCCTTTCAACGAGACACACGCTTATAATCCAATAAAAGTCCTACTATTTAGTCAACCCACTCACATGTACCTTCAGTTTGTAAGAGGGTATCACAGAAAAGCGTGTTATTCTGCTGTCTCTGCAGTTCACGCAGCAACCGCGACTGAAAGCCCGGTATCCGGTAAGACCTCATCACCACGGTACTATAAAGGAGGAGACGATGAAAATAAATACAAGACCATGACACATACACCGGGGGAAATACAGGTAAATCAAAGTGTCTAACTAACTAATTAATACAAAATCGTCCTCAAGCGATCAGTAGATTGTTTAAGTAAGAACAGTGTAAATATAATGGGAATGTGACGACTGTTTAAGTATATTCAAGTTTCCACAACTATTTTATATACTGTATCTGGAAAAGTTACGTATTGCATGTATTAAACAAAGCCACGTGTGGAGAGCATACGTATGAGAAGGTACTTTATTCATCCGTGAGCTTTAACGTTACTTTGTTGCCTTCAATTGAAAATATTTTTTATGAATGAAAATGTCCATAATGTGCAGATAAAACCGTGCTCGACGGAACACAAGAGGCCACAGTAATACTATACTGAAAGCACCTTTGTAACGCTGACTGGTTGAATGTGCCAATTAGCTTGATTGCCTGTCAGCAAAACACATGCTCGTGAGGTATTTCAAAACTTTAAATTACCTTGGTTATCTCTGCCCACTACTGATTAAAGGTCATGCGGATTTCCCCCCTCCAAAAAAAATACAATACTCTCAGTCCTCAATCATTTTGAAATACATGGACATTTAGGTTTGCTCGCACCCATAAGGCCTGATACTCGCTGCGTGACGGCGTCACCCCTCGGCCTCACGTCTCGGAGGCTGGGCCGTCATGGTGGAAGAGTTGTGTAGAACCCATAGATGGGATGGGCAGAGCCTGCACACATCCATTGTGCAACGTGGGCAGAGCATTTTATATATTCCAATACATAAAAAGTTATTATGCAAATACATCAAAAAATAAAAGGTGAACAATTTAGTGGCATCTAGTGGTGAGGTTGCAGATTGCTACAAACTGAATACGCCCCCCCCCCCACCGCCCCCCCCCTCCCTCCCCTTTTCTTCTTCTTCTTTCCCTTTTCTAAAATAATATACAAATTTTTTTTTTTTTATATTTATTTTTATAAAAAGTTATTTTTCAAAAACAACAAAAAAAAAAAAGGGAACAATTTAGTGGCATCTAGGGGTGGGGTTGAGGATTGCTAAAAACTGAATACGCCCCCCCCCCCCCCCCCTTTTTAATTTCATGGGATTATATACCAATTAAACCAAAATTAAGAGTATTATTTTACATTTCTGCCAAATCCGTTCTGCCAGACTTAAATGTACACATTGCACCTTTAAAACATATAATCAGCAACCAGGAAGAGCCAACGAAAACCTCAGAAAAATCATCCTTTATTTATATATAAAAATGTATTTAGAGTTACATATTTCAATTTAAATGTAAAATGTGCAACTTTAAAGGCCATGGTAAAGAAATTAAGGTTTATTTCAGAATCAGCGTTTGATTAGTGTTACAGTAATCGATGAATGACACAAGATGGAAATTTATATATATTTAAGGGTTTGTTGTATTTAATTAAAATATATAAACTACAAATGCATTTTATCAAACATAAAAACTGATTGCATATGCATTCACCCAAAAACCCAACAAAATTAAACCAAAATCAAAGTATAAAAACAATAGATAAAACAAAATTAGCAAATATTCTCTTGTATAGTATATAGTGTTTGAATGTGCTTTATTCTATATCATCTTATATCCAAAATAATCAAACTAATGGCCTGCTTTGTTGAAATAAAGTCAAATTAATTTTCACTTTCCGCTCCCTGCTCAGTTCTACAGGTCACCCATACTCGTGGACGTGGTCATCGGTCCTTGAAGTACAATCTTAGTTCAGCTTTGAATGCTGGGGGACAATTTGTGCGTAGAAAAAGGGATTATTCTGTAGTGTTTAATTGGCAAAATGAAAAGAAAAAACGGAGAGAGAAAAAAATACATCATACCCCCTAGTGCTTTTTGTTTAGTTAAACTGTCCACTCAATATCTACATCTCAACACTAAGATTATGCAGTCTTCTAGAGAATAGGCACGGTCCCAAAGAAATGTAGGCAAAGCCGTTAGTGAAGCGTCCGTTTCGCCATACTGCCCGAGGTACGGTCTACCAGCCCCGAACCAGGAAGCCAGCGACCCTGCCGGGCCGCGGAATTCTACGGAACTCAAGAGTCGCGTATAGGACTTTTAAAAAGAAGCTCTATGACGTTGGAAAAAAAAAAAAAAACAGCCTTAACATACAAATTCATACATTCCGATACCACGTGGAATATAGAACGCGGGCGAGTTCCACGCGCGTCAACTTTCAACGAAGCTAAACATACTGATTGGGTTACCAGTCGCCCCCCCCAAACTGGGAACGAGTGAGGTACCCAGTTAGCCCACACAGACATTATGTTAAGTGTCAGTCTCATATTTACACATTCATAATATAGATTTGCTGATAAAAAATAAATGCACTCATTGAACAATCAAATCCATTTAACACCTCCCAAGAATCAGAAGAACAGTTCTTATGCGATATAACGTCATTAGAAATCTATCACATAGGGCAGACTTCACAAGCTATTCTAATAAGGCAGATAATTGTGTGTCTGGTCTATGCAGTCTATTTCAATCTGGAGCTGTTCTGGAGTTCACAATATTAACATCTCTACCCCTTTGGTCTTTCATGGACAATAACATTTAGAAAATGCAGATATCACCCCCAAATCACGGTTTTCCCCACAGGCAAAATGAAGAGTGAGATGTTTTTCAGTGTAACTGCAATGCAGAGTGTGAGTTGAGAGAAGGTCCTGTGATATTGTATAATATTATAAAACAATCGCAGCAGAAGCAGTTTCATTTGGCAATATGTTGTTAACCGTAGTACAATGCGAAGCAAAAGTTAAAACAACCACTGTCAAAGAAGTCGAAGCATCACATATATCTTAATACGCAAACATCGGACTCTGTGGTAGAAATTGGTTTCACAAATCAACCTGAAACAACACCAAAAGTCACCACAAGCCTTATTTTTTTTAAAGTAATTTGTAACACCTGTTTTTTTTTGTTGCAAAAAATTGCCTTGGTGCTCTGTTCCAAAACAAAATAGTTCCCTTTTGATGGATTTGGCAAATGTAGTGTACGTTTTGTCATCCTGAACTCCATAAAGTGTAGATATCCAACGCTGTGGGGAGCCGTAGTGGTAGTGAGCCGGGGGGGGGGGGGGGGGGGGGGGGGGGGGGGAAGGGGAAGTT
>JAOPUH010000104.1:16296856-16307342 GCA_027123175.1 Urophycis cirrata | reverse complement strand
GGAGCCTCGGCTTGGGGTTCCTCGGGGCTCTCCACGGGTGCGGGTACCTCCTCTGTAACGGCGGCAGCCACTGGAACTTCCACCAGAGGTTCTACTGCAGCCACTGGCTCCTCCACTGGAGGTTCTACTGCAGCCACCGGCTCCTCCACTGGAGGTTCTACTGCAGCCACCGGCTCCTCCACTGGAGGTTCTACTGCAGCCACCGGCGCCGGCGCGGCTTCTGGAGCAGCTGGGAAAGGAAGACGAGGAAAGCTCAAGCTTCAGGGTACCCTTCTGAATTTGTCAAGAAATATTAATGTATTCAAAACCAGTTCATAGATGGATAGATGTAGATGAAAGAGCTGTTGATGATTTTTCTAATGAAGCCCTTTTGCAAGCTTTAACCCAAATATTTGGTACATTAAAAATAAGGAATTTACACCAGTAGCAAAAGCCAATCAGGACTTCAAATATATGCAGAGCAGCAATCGTAGGCCCACCAACATCTGTGAATGTTGGACTGACATCCACCCAACAACTACAGCATCGGCAACAGGTGGCTGCTAGCTCAATTAGCTTCTGAAGTTCACTAGCTTTTGAATAGATGTAAAGATATAAAATATAAACAACATGTTGCCATCAGTCACCATTCACACTAATCGGCTAAAAGGTGACAAGGATCAAGTTCAAATGATAATCCTCTCAAATACTTAGCCTCAACAGCTCCTTAACAACTTCAGAGAATCACTCAGTTTGAAGTGTAAACCCACAAGCTTAATTTAAGCTAATTTGCCTTGACGTTACCCAAAAATAAGCAGCAGGTGGGGAATAAAATTGAAAACGCTTGAACGTAGAGGCGCTTGATTTTACTATAATGATTTACCATCAGGTTACATTCACCAATTAAAGTGAGATGCAAGCTTCAACTCTGGTCTGAATTGAATGAACGTACAGTGTACAAGTCAACGTCATGGGATCAAGTTGATAAGTAAAATCACATTGTAGCACACGATTTTACGGTCAGATGTTTCAACCCCGAAGGTAACTGTCATAACGGCAATTTCAAGTCAACATTTTATCCACTTTATTAACACGTAAATCATGCAACTACAAAAAAGGTTTTATAAAGAAAAACCGGCTGTCAGTTTAACAACGTCCCTGCGATGTAGAGACTGCGAAACCTTGAACCTCACAACTACCGAGCGTGTTGAGACACACACAGACAGTCTCCCTCAGGCCCCAGACTGTCTCCATTGACAACCCCCTGGCTGATGGAGAGCAGATCAGACAGGCCAGACAAATCTTTTCAAAGTGCCCAGTCTAGCAAGCTTGGTATGTGGCCGGTTCAACCTGCCAAAGCCCGGGAGGCCTGTGCCTCACTGGGCGCTCCTATTTTTTTGGGACTCTTTGCACTGGTACATTTCATTATTGAAATGTTAGGAAAAACCTTTCATTTCAGTAAGCCATACACGCATTTCTGATAAGAAGCCATTGTTCTGCCTGCCCATGAGGTTCCTGCAGCACGTAGAGCCAATATGGCCTTAGGGGTTTTTTTGTTCAATTTCTATACAATTGAATCAATGCATTTTATTGCCTCAAGTGTTTGGTCAAATTCAGTCACAAGAACAAACAAAAGCTTAGCTGAAGATAATGATGAATAAATCGCTGACAGTCAATAGTTCACTCACCTTCTTTAGTGGAGCCAACGTCGGCCAGCTTCTCACCGTCTCCACTGACCGCCTTGTAGGCCTGTTCAGGGCACAGGTATGGGGACAATTGTCAACATCTTGCTTACACTGACATTATTACAATCGACATGCATTAAACAGCTAATCAAAACCATCACAGCAGCCTCTGTTGGCTTCACTTACAGGTTTGATTACAGACCGTTGTCCTTCAATGAGTTTTGAAACGACAATTAACCAAGAGCATCTCCAAAAAAGCTGGCACAACATTGTGCGGCTGTAGAGAGATAGCTAATCAACTCGTTGTGTCGGTCCAGTCCTGCTCAGAGCATTGTTCATTGCAACCAGGATATGGGTGTCAGGAAACATTTAACCAAATAAACTAGATACGGTTTTTCCCAACAACGACATGTGATACAAAACACATCTCTTCACAATCGTCATCTAGCCACAGGATTCTCCACCTGGAAGATTGGGTATTACATGACGAACGAAGCTTACATAGACCATGGCAGCTGTGAGGCCACCTCCACACATGACAACGTACGCCATGTTGGTTGAGCCAGGAATGCCATAGGCCATGTGTCGCACTGGAGCCGCTGAGAGAAGAAGACAAGATCATACATTTGATATTTAGAATACATACATGAGTCATTAGCATTCAACATAATCTGCTCTTCCAAGTATGAATGGTGAATAAACATGCACAAATAGGTCTATCCAAGATGGGGATTTCAAAACATTGGAGCATTTATGGAATTCAAAGCAAAAATGATGTGATGAGAGATAATGGATATGTTAACCAAGTCTGGCCAGGGGAACAACAAAACAAGAAGGTAAACAAAGAAAAAAAACAAAAAGAATGAATTGGTTCTGAGCCAACACAGCTCCATCCCTTAATCCACTTACAGTACAGAATTGTCCCTCGAATTATATCCTCCCTCAACCCACATGTAAACACACATGCACAAGCATGCATGCCACCAACTTTGCGCCCTTTAGACATGTCTAATAAGTACCATTACTATAATTGAAGCACTGTTCGTCGAGTTGGTAGTAAAGCTAGGCTTTCATAGGTTGTCAACCAACTGAACCCCTGCACTCAGAGCCAACAGGGGAACATGCACCGCGTCGAAGCAAGAGGTAGAGCATGGGAGCAGCTTCAGCTGACATGTCTGCCATGATTGCGCGTGTTGTGTCGAGACAACATGCAGCTTGTGTGCAGAGTGAACAGACTTAGCGGATTGCCAGTGGTGCATGCAGAGGAGGCCAGGAATACAACCACGCCACGGTATAATCTCTCAAGATCACACAAACCAACACGCTTGTTTGCGTGGACCTGTAAACCCGCACACGCACCAAATGACTGCTGCCCACACCTGCCTCAATTAGTGTGTGTGGTAAAGAAATTGTATACAATTGTCATGCCTCACACCAACAGTCCCGTCAACTATAGATACATTGCCTTCAAGTTATTTTTATGGGCATTTGTGTTGTAGGCTGGCACCCAAACCATGACATAACACAATGTCCTGTGCCACCAGGAGAGGCATGATCTGTCATGGATGCCGACTTAAGTATACCATGTAGAAGCCTCTCACTGCATTATCTATCCTGATGCACGTGACAGCAGTGGGGCCAAGGCCAAGTACAGAGTATTTATAAAAAGGTAATCAGCTAATCCCCGAGATCAGGTTAGAGCTGAGCAAAATACTAATTTGACATGCTTGTCAGCCAACTTAAACGCGCAGCTGCCAAAACGGTTGCCCGCACAGCCAATTATGTGCACAGTTGACTACCAGTCATCATGTACTGCGCGTTAATTAAATTACCCCCCCCCCCCCCCCCCCAACAATGTGTTAACAAGAAAATCCTGTTTAAACTTTCTTTTTTAAACATGTAAAAAAAAAAAAAAAAACGAGTTGGACAGAAGCTAGAAGCGATATTTGGCCTGTGCGTTATGCAATGGCTTGACATATTTTTCCAATACCACTGAACAGAAGCTCGGCATACACAGCAGCGACAGGCAGCAGGGGACGAGGTAGCGACCTCCAAAGAGCGAGGGTACACCTACCCACGGTGTGACGTCAACTTAATGTTCGCCTTTGGCTATTATCTAGAATTAATGAATGCATGTCAAAATACAAACATTGATTCTCCCTCTAATAGTCTAAAGGCTAGGCCGAATGTTATGTTGCATTAGGTCTATTGTATGGGCACACGCTCATTAAAACAATTACTCCTTTAGGTAGAGACGTAGGCCTAATGACTTTTGAATCCATTATTGTAGAATCAATCCGAAGAAAGCTAGAAAAGTGACAATGTTTGAATTGAACTCGGGTGCAGGCGTTGGTAACATTTTGTGCAGAACTAAGTGTTCCCAAAACACAAGGACACACCTCCTTTGTGTTAGGACGGAGCTTCACTCAGCATCGTATTTCATTTGTACACCATCACTTTTAACACAAAGCAAGTGAACGCGTTGCAACATTTTAAAAACATTACATTAAATTTGCAAATTAAAAAATATATAGTTTTAAAATACTAACGATATTTGCCACGTGCATGGACCGATTGCCCATTTCCATATACAACGCTGATTAATTAACCAATCACGTTATACAGCAACAGGTTTACCGTGACCATCACTCACCATTTCGTAGTGATGGATTGGCTGCCCTTTTCGTCAGGGGTCCAATTCTCTGCAATGCCCGCCTGCAGAACATGTTGGTTGGGTTCGGTTTGTTGAGCCACGGGGGGAGCGTGCACACTTGTTGGAGTGGGTTTGCTGAGTGAGAGGTGAAGTGAACGGAACGCCGTGTACTGAAACGTCCACATGTACCCCACTCCTCCCCCAGGTGCGACGTCATTTGCCCATCCGCTTAGTAGACAAAACTGAAAGTTTGTACGAGATTTAAACAAATAAATATGTGCAATGCTTTGTACATATACTTTTTTTTTTTTTAAATATTAATATATTATTCATGTTTTAATTTATTTTTGTTTGCAGTCTGTATTTTGCCTCATTGGCTATTCAGCCAATTGGCGCACCTGTGACTAAACAATCAGACGTGCAACGCAAATCACAACATCAGATCAACTTTCTTTGGATTTTTTGTGGAAATGCCATTCAATGTCTATAAAATACAATGGAAATTTAATTTTAGGTTGAATGCATGTAAGATAGATAAATAATAAACGATATCTATAAACGGCTGTTTCCCTTTCGGCTGCATTTAATTTAATTTCAATGTGTATAAGTTATGAAATTATAAGTGAATGTTAATAGCTGACTTGTTTACCTTCTAAAGGTTTGACGTGCAAACTGTATTAACTTGATCTAATGATGTCTCAAGTAGGCCTACAGGTATGAAACACACCTTCCCTCGCTCTTGCGATATCTGGCGCCCCCTACATCTGGAGAAAGAGGCAGGTAGGAAGGAATGTGCACTAGTGAGCGCATTCTTGCTGGCCTCTTGCCCCCCTCCCCCTAATCACTTATTGGTGAAAAAAAAGTCAAAAACCAATCACTAAAAACAATTACTACAAATCACTAAAACAATTACTACAAATCACTGAAACAATTCCTTCCCCTTTCCCTCTTTTACTTTATGGCATACTACAAATGAATGCACTCTTACATTTATGAAGGCAGAATATTTACTGCAGAACCGTGTCTGTTTGTTAATGCTAGTTAATTAAATGTGTGTACATTTAATTAACACTGTATTTACATTGTGTGACAATGATGACACAACTAAAGAGGAAACACGTGTTTGTAAATGGAGACCGATCGTTCTAAGAAGACAAGAGTCTTGAAAAAGCGCTTCACCAGTTAGCTGCTGAATGTTACACCACTGTGTTCACTTACAGCAGCCTCATACTACATATGACTGTAAACACACACACACACACACACTTGGTATTGCACCGCATCGTGGCCCACGTCGAGAAGCGTGATGTTGTCATGTGACAACCCTGAATCATTGACGACAGACATGCGCAGGCGCACACACACGCATACAACACATGTGATTTACTCTACATCTCCCTAGGCTGCAAAGCACAAGTATGCATGACATTGCAGATCTCATCTCCATACATACCATACCTGTGGGCCACTCACAGGCTGCAGCTGCTGACAACTCTGCATTCAAGAGCTGTGGGAAACACATTTCACTTCAACCCAAATTACATTCAGCTGATGCTGTGCATCAGCAACATTGTTACAATATAAACCTTTATTGTCTCTTTTCCTGAATTGCAAACACTTTGACACAATATATCACAAATTCACTGTAAAACATACACATGGTCACTTATATATACAAACGTACAGGATAATCGCAGCTTGGTTTTTCAACAATCCATTCCAAGTCATACAAAGCTGTCCTTCTTGTCAGCCATTGGAAGTGCTCTCCACTACGTTTGTTAAACTGCGTTGAGTCGTGTTGGTCACATATCTGGAGCGGTCGGCTGCATTACTAGCACAGATCCTGCCATTCATACTGCCAGACAGAGGCAGTGGATCTGTTCTGAGGCAAAGCAGCACTTGTTACAGTCACGCTACGGAGCGATGTGACCGTGAGGAAGAGTCATGTCTATACACAAATATATTAGCATTTTATTTTACACTGAGGACGGAGAAATCAAAAAGGAAAAAGCACTTCAGGTCATCTATAAGACAGCGTTTAAAAGCTACAAAAAAACCAAGTATATTTAATTTGAAATCCTTACAAATGAACTTTCTTCCAAACAGACACACGCACACACACACACACACACACACACACACACACACACACACACAAACACACTCAGCAGGTGCACGCCCATCGGCCCTTCTCCGGGGACATTTTGTCCGCAGGGATCCTGAAGGAGCCGTTGCCTCCCTTGGAGTGGACCGTCTCCGGGAGCCTCCGGTTCCGCCGCAGCCGGGCGGACACCGCGGTCACGATGGACTCCACCGTGTCCTGGTGGTAGGACTCCCCCGGGGGGCCGTTCCCGTTGCGGTCCCGCGGCCGGCGCTCCCGACGCCCCACGCTGCTGGTCTGGGGGTCCTTGGCGGAGGTCTCGAACAGAGTCATGCCGTGGGTCCTGCAGAACTTCAGGGCCTGCTCTCGGCTCACCTGGCTGGCCCCGGGCTTGCGCAGATCCGCCTTGCTGCCCACCAGGAACCTGGGGAGGAGAGCAGGGCCCGGAATGGGAGGGTCACAGTGGTGGTGGTGGTGGTGGTGGTGGTGGTGGGGAGGGGGGGGGCGGCTCAGACCCAGAAGGTTCCATCCCCAAAGTCCTGACTGCTGCGACTGCTCCTCACCGACCTGTTTCTGATGGCACTGCTTGTCCTACAGTACGTATGTTTGGACTCTGCATCTACTACCTTGGCCTACACCAAAAGGAATCTACACAAAGTCACTAGTATAAGACATTCTTTTTTCTTTTTTACAAAAGATTCCTCATGTATTCATTGTATTACTGTTTTGTTTGGTCACTTTTAATGTAAAATGTAATGTCTATGTCTATAATGCAATTTCCCTCAGGGATCATTAAAGTATGTCTGTCTGTCTGTCTGTCTAATCTCAATTCACAGCAGCCCGGTGGTGGCAAAATAAACAACCCACCTGTGTAACTCTAATGTAATGGAAATGTGGGTCATGGAATGCCAACCTGGGAATGTCCTGGCCCAGGGAGTTCTGCCTCCACTCCTCCACCCAGGTCGACAGGCCTCTGAAGCTGGCAGGGTAGGTGACGTCGTAGACGAAGAGCACGGCGTGCACGTTGCGGTAGTAGTGCTGCACCATGGACTTCCTGAAGCGCTCCTGGCCAGCCGTGTCCCACATCTGGAGCTGTGCGGGCCCAACGGAGTGATGACACACGCATGAAGAGGCACGTGGGGAGGCGCTCGTGCCCCACGCTGAACCCTTCTGCCTCATGAGGTGACATTTTAGCTAAATGTGAGTGATTGTGTCACATGTCAGTGTTAGTGTTTCATTTGAAATTAAACCCTGTCTTGCCTCAAATGTAAACTTCGAAAAAAACAATGCTTCCCCTGCGTGACTTACTTCCTCCATCATGTGCTTATTACCAAAGTGCGTGAAGAGAGCAGCACCATTACGCATTTGTCATAGACATCACATACCCTGTGTCCCACCCATGGGTCTGGAACTACTTTTAAGTATTAAAAGTCTACCGATTTGGACAGGCTTGTCTGCATGCTCTGCATATTGACACAAGTTTTCAAAGCTATTGACACAAGTAAATGGCTAAAAAAAGTAAAACAAAATGATAATAGTGAAAAAAGTGAAAGTTAACAAACACTCCAGTGCAAACTGTCTTCAGTTGGCTTTTCGTGTTGCTTAACATGTGGTGCATTTCATATTTATCTACACATTACATCCAATTCGCTTTTTTTGTTGTAGTTCATGTCTGTACCTTAATTCTCTCTCCATCGATGTCGACAATCCTCTCGCGAAAATCCACCCCGATGGTGGCGTCGGGTCGGCAGGGGAACTCTCCGGCGCAGAGGCGGTGGGTGAGACAGGTCTTCCCGACCCCGGAGTCACCGATCACGATCACTTTGAAAGTCCTGCACCGCACGGTCAGTGACGTCGCGCTGTTATACGAGCTAGAAAACTCAAGCGATGACTCCATACTTCTACTAAGGAAGTGTGTGATAAAAATGTTTTTTTTTATCAAAGGCTCTTTACAAAAAGGGTGGGGGAGTTTCTCTTAGCCGTAAGTTTGTTCAGGACAGACACTAAACAATCTTGTGTTGGCATTCGGTCCCTCGACAGCAAGGTGACGATTGCAAGTGTTGAGGATTGCGAAGTGGTTAGGGTGGCTGTGGAACGAGTGAGTGGGTGGGGACTTCCTCTGTCCAGTAAACTACTCACATGTTGGCTTGTCTGCAACATGCAACTCATCACAGCGTCCCCCACCTCATAACACAGACTGCATAAGTGACAAATGGGCAGGCTACAATGCACGCTTACATTGCAGATGTAGGCCTATATTTCCTGCACATTTACAAGGGAATTTAGCCGCAGACATAATATTGCAACTTTCACTTCCAACAGTGGTAATGACCAGAATCCTCACTCGTAAAAAAACAAATAATGCAAGAATGTGTTTATTATTAAATGATTTACTCATAGGATGCTACAACAACATCACAATATAATATATATAAAACAAAGCATCACGTCCAGTCGGCCTAGTGAGATAGAGATGTGTTTCTGCATATTTGGTAACTGTAGGTGTCATTGCAACAATAAGGCTGGTTGGCTGCATGTTACGATTCGTTGTGCCCTCTGCCCTCTCACCATACAATGATGTGGACCAATTCTGGTGGGAAAGATGGCATGCATGCCAGTGTGGACACTCGATTATTCTCGCTGACACAACCACACCCGCAGATCTGACGGTTGTGTTGGAGAATGGAAAAAAAAGAATCAAAGGAGAATCATAAGAAAGCATTATCTCACAAAATGTCGTCATAGCAATTAAAAAGCAACTCATCAGGGAATACAGTTTCAGCCCGGACCGATGAAAACAGGCGTATTATTATTTTTTAATTATTGTTGCATAGCTTTGCTTGTGACTTACAATGTAGACCGTTTTCATTTATGCCTACTTTTCATGACGCGGGGATGGAAAGGCGTGGTCGTAATTACCGTTAATAGAGCTGCAGACTCAAATTATTCACACCTGCAGCCATGGAGGACACGCCCTGTTCCAACCGCATTGGCTGCTGCAGTAATTTGCTACCGAACGCACCTTGAAAAACAAGGAGTCAACGTTTGTTCAGACTATTTAATAGTGTGTGTATATGCGTGTCCAATATCTGTCATTTTACATATGTTTGCTAAAACTCCTGGTACATGTGCAAGTGAACGTCGAATTCAGACAGTTGGGTTGAAACGATGAAGACGCCATAATCTTTAAGAGCTGTGGCGGACATTAGGAGCCTATACCAGGCTCATTTGAGCAGTACCAGCTACAAAAGTTTTAAAATGCATCAAAGTCAGGAATGTGTTTATAACATGGGGTGTAGAGGAGCCTTCATCGAATGCTATGTTGATCATAAAAAATATCAAACTTTTTGTTTTGTCTGGTTTAATATAAAAAGAAAATTCAGAGAAATCATACAACGCCATCCCAGATTTCACCTTTCACATTAGAATCCAAAGTTAAGAGAGAGAGAGAAAAAAAAAAAGGACAGATTAAAAAGGGAAAAGTCGACAGAACGGTGCAGGGTGGAGGCGGGGCTACAGACCAACATCAGGGCTTCACGGTGCTACATGTAGAATTGAATCCTCGGTAATCGCGGGCAACAGAATGACTTAACTCTTGACCTTGAAGATGCAACAGTTTGAGATGGGATGGAGTGGAGGCCCATTTTTCCACATGGCCTGAGGGAGATGCAGGGTAGTTTCATGCACTCAAAATCCATTTGGTAACAAAGACTTTGTACAACAGACTCAAAAGAACAATGTCACTCGCCCCGCAGAGAGTTCAGTCCAATCCATTTAATATGGATAAAGAAATCATACGCATTAATTACATGAGTTTATTCATTCCATTATGGACTACACAGTGTCTGTAGTATTGCTTAGATCTATCCAACCCTTTTAGATCTAAAAAAAAAAAAAAAAAAAAAAATCCGAAACCAACTCCAAACCCCACATGGTAGCAGAGAGTGTGGAGGTAACGCCCCACACACCGTTTCCAGCATGTGCAGCGCTAAATGCACCAGAAGCTAGGCTCCCAAGTATAGCTCTGTGGAAAAACAAACCAAAACACAGATCTACAGAATCAGACCT
>JAOPUH010000104.1:16271805-16279305 GCA_027123175.1 Urophycis cirrata | reverse complement strand
GCCGGTGTTGTCATGCGGGTTCACGCTCATCTTCATCGCAGCACCAAGAGTAAGGCAACACAAAACACCTGTGACCTGTACATGAACCCTAGGGGTCACTTCAGAGAGACACCCAAGATGAGTGAGTGTACACTTGCGTTAATGCATGTATACCTTGAGTTTAAGTGAACTGGGGAACATCATTGGGCTGGCTGTGGTTATCCAACACGTCTTTTGACATCGCCCAAAATAGATTTGGCCACTCGAGTCAGAGAGAGGGAAGCATGGATCCCACTTGTGTTCAGGACCAGTCGGTACCATGTGCTTTTCAAAACCCACGTGCACTACATTAAGTCATATACACAGAACATAAAACCACAGCATTCTCTTCGTAGAGAAAACACGGGATGCAGTGACTGAGGAACTCATGACATAGTAACGTCCATGTTGGATTTCTAACCTATGAAGCCATGCTGTGGCTAACGCAGCACAGCCGATTCAGTGAGTGTCACTTATAGTCAACTTCATTGCCGAGAACCATGTCTGACACTCCCAAGTTGGAGATATTTTACTTTACTTTTACTTTCCAATGTTGCGAGTAGGCGTTTCAAGAAACAGTCTACATGGCACAACGCTACCAGGGAGGAACTTTGGAAAACAGAGGGTCCTGGGTTTATTAATCTGAACGCATTATTAAAAATAACCTGCAACGCTATATTTTGAAATGCTTTGCTTAGCCAGCTTGTTACCATTGGGGGTACGCCAACAACGAACGGCACCGACAATGCTGGAATAAAACAATAGAACAAAATCCACCGCCAATAACATGCTGGAGTTCTTCCCAACTTCGGAAATTGCACTTGGGCAGAATGCTTGGCACTAGTCTTGGAGCCACTAAAGACTCAAGGAGAACGAGTTTACGCTTCAAGTGGATAAGCATAGATGTTTCATATAAGCAGCAGAGAGATGGTTGCAGCCTCTTGTTTTGATCCTTTTAATGCCATGTTTTGGAAATAACGCCTGTGCATGGCATAGAATTATGTATATTCAAGTACTTCAAGTTGAACTTAGTTCAGCCAGCAAACACCAGTCAACAGGTAGGTGTACTACAAAAAAGAAGAAGCATTGACCAATAAGTGTTCCCATCCAATATCAGTGTTTAAATTCAAACATGGAGAAGGCTGGACCACATGGGATGAACATAAAGTCCCCTTAATCCTCTTCCAACACCACCCTGTTAGTCTTCACTGGCGTGCGAGGCTGCACCACAATGAATGGCTATTGTAATTATTTCCTAGATAACACGACTATTTTAGACGCCAACACACTATTAGGTGCACGCCTGAGGTGTGCAGCTACATACAGTAAAGTACAACTGCATGGATAAGTCCTACATATTATGCACAGTTGCAATTAAAAAGGTGAGACATAATAAAAAAAAAGGTATTGAGATTCCGGGTTGGTAACCATCAAATTACTGCTATTACTCATCTATGCTGAAGTTATTTTGAGTGTTGCCATTGCGGATCTATAAAGGACAGTGACTTCCATTTAGTTTACTGTTTAGCTCTTGATTGACAATCATATTGACGGCACCAGAGGCGGTCTACAAGAATACTGTGCGCCGGTAAGTGAAACGGGTGGACGATTGGTCAGTAGCTTCAATAGGGTGCTACTACTGTAGGCCTGAACTTCAGCTACCGGGGTGATGTTACGAGACAAAAATGTGCTGACACAACTTCAGTTCTCCCATTCACTACACTCACACGTTTTGATTCATGCACAACTCTGTGCAGACCCAATGTGGATGTGGGGCTAACTTAACTAGTACTCCTACTTCTGAACTGACAGGTCAAGACTACTACTCTCTAGAGCCCACAAGCCGGCCACCTAGATGCTTGTGAGAACAACAGATTAAAACGTGTATCAGTGGGCCACAGGTCAACATGTGCGCCTACGAACGAACTGTCACAAAACCAGCTATCGAAGCTCCTCTAAACACACCGGTAGTGCTGAAGTCCCACTAGAACCATAGATAGCGTACCTAGCAGGCTAGCCATCGTGGGAAAAGGCTGTTTGACAAGTGAAGAGGCCCGGGTAAAAACTAGCTCATTAAAGCCAATATAAACTCCTATCTTTCATATTGCAACCACAGACCGTACCGTTAGCACTGGGCAGGAAAACGGATGCAAAACAAATGAATTCAACCACTTTAAAGTCCTCAACAGTGACACCGAGAGACATGTCTAGATTGGCATGTCCATTCAATGATGCCATTTTGCTAAGGCAGCGTAGCTACAGCTAATGCTAACTAGTTGGCTAGCTAAAATAAGATGGGTACTGCCGACGAATCTAGAAAATACAACATTGGCAATGGCAAAGAATGGTAACTATTATCTTACCAAAATCCTCTTAAAGAGCGCATTTTCCTTCGGCGGTAGATTTATTGTCGGCATTGTTGTGATTGAGATCAATTCCTCTGCTCGACCTCAGCACATGTAGCTAAAGTTAGCTCGATAGTCAAAACGAGCTGAGCGATCTCGACAGCTCGGCCCTTGTTCTCCTAAGTCACTCCGCTCGATGGCTCTGCGCTCCCATCACACCCTGCTGCTACTCACGTGGGAACAGGACAGGGCTACAGTCAAAATGGCTGCGACGTTTTTGTGTAAGATTGATGGAAAGGTTGTAGAAATCATTCTGCTCTACATACAAGTTAATGCCATGTAAGGTTATGAACCGATACGGTAACTGACAGCGAAATATTAACGTGCCAGTGTTATTTCAGAATTTGGTTGTCGACAATCGGCATGGAAAGTTTTGATTCATTTTTGTATATTTTTTAACCTGACCTCTTTTATATATTTAACATCGAGAACAAATAGTGGTTCACAAAATGTGCCATATATTGACAGTTCTGGTGAGGCTCCAATAGAGTGCGCCCTTACAGTAGGAAACATGGTGGTGGGCGCGCGCATGCGCCATGGTGTCCACCCGTGTTCAGGATGGTTACTACATGGTTGGCTGCAGTCAGTTGGTCGCCGGTTGGCTACGGTCAGTTACACTCTGTATTGAGATTTTTCAATGTCGTGTATTATGCTTTATGCATAAACATGAAGTGGACTTACAGCCAGATAACTCCAAGGAATGAATGTTGCGACACAGTAGGTTAGGCCTTATCTTGTGGCCTTACTTCCCCACCACACTGGCTGTTACCACATTAATCAAACTGACAGAATACACATTATTGTCTTCTTTCTCCAACTCCGTGGTCTTGTTTCTTTTTCATGTTTATTTTACTGCCTATGACTATGTATGCCTCTGTTAGTGGATCCTCAAAATATTTACCAACCATTTAGTTCACGTTCCTTGTGCTTGTGTGCAGAGCAACTTAATTCTTAGTATTGAGCAAAGCTTGGTGAATAAACATTCTGATTTGCGAACCAGACTTCTGCCTCGCCGGTCTTTAAACTCGCCGAATGACACAGAAAGCGTTAGTTAACATTCTGTTTGCACGCATTGTCACCCACACAAATAACTAGCAACAGTTCCCCTTCG
Source organism: Urophycis cirrata (assembly GCA_027123175.1). Lineage (NCBI taxonomy): Eukaryota > Metazoa > Chordata > Actinopteri > Gadiformes > Phycidae > Urophycis > Urophycis cirrata. The sequence continues at coordinate 16,275,771 of JAOPUH010000104.1, read as the reverse complement.
ATGCAATTCTTGTAGACATACTTTACGAGACAATACCCTTGTCGGAAAGAGCTGCTTGGAGCCTATACCGAGCATACAAATGACTTAGGATTTAGATTGGCAGAACATTAATCACTTTGTTGACATCATAGCCGTGGGCCACTACTAATTTCAATATCCTCGTGTCCTACTTTGAAGTAATTTTCCCAGGGAAACTAAACAAGAGCCAACAACCACCTCCCAGACCTCAGGACCGTATGCAGCTCTGCGTTCCCTCTTCTCAGACCCGATCAACAGGCTCTGGGGAGCGGGGGGACATGGCGTCGGGTCTCCGAGCTCAAGACTGTATTCAACAAACGTGCTTCAAGCACGAAACTGGCGTCCCAATGTCTCCCTACTGCGTCATCCTCCCTTACCTGCCTCCCTCCCTCCCTCCCCGTCCTTCACTCTCACTCTTCCTCTCCGTCCCTCTCTGTCCTCGGCCGTGTCGCAGCCCAACATGAGTAATGATGTTGTCATCTCTGCAAGACTCCATTCATCAATGTCAGATGGGTGAGCGAACAAATAAGTGTGTGTGTGTGTGTGTGTGCGTGTGTGTGTGTGTGATGGGGGGGTTCTGCACAAAAGTAATGAAGAAACAGGGTTAACAGAAATACAAACACAACTGCGGAGTGATGAGAAACACAAGTTCAGAAGAAGAAGGGTCTAAGTGGCGAAGACACGTTGGAAGGAGAGGATGAGGATCAGTAAAGATGAAACCAATAAAGAAGTGAACAAAGGTATTGGGGAAACAGCAGGACGTCTGTTGTGGTTCCCTGCTCACAGGGAGAGATAACAAGACTGAGTTTCCCCCATTACTTGTTGATACAATTAAAGCCTGTTTTTTTTGGCACGTGCGAGCTAAGGTAGCCAAATTAATTTCTAATAGAAAAGAATAGTCTGATGGGTAACGCCATCTGAATGTTCATTTGCCATCTTCTCAATACGGAAACCTTGAATTGAACAAGCCGTGTTGGCATGCCGGTTTACTGGAGGACGGCGGTGCTGTATTGGCACACGCAATTTCAGCATCTCACCGTGTTTGCAAGCAAATACATTGGAGAACGACCAAAGGTTCATTTTAATATGATCAGCGAGAACAATCTCTCTTTATTGTATCTTTTTTTGAAAAACCAAAACGTTTTTTGTAACTCTTTTTGTTAACATTTCAGAACTCCTCCGGAACTGTACAGGATAAAAAGAAAAATAAGCACTGCTTTAAAACAGAGTCAAATCTGAAACTAGAAAAAAAAGGAGAAAAAAAAATAAGAGGGAGGTTTACAATACAAATTAGTAGTAAGACATTGTCTGAAGTGCAATGGCATAGCTCAGATGGGTTAAAAGTGAAAATAAAAAAAAAAACGTCTCAAAATAAAAATATTTTTCTATTTTTCCAACAAACATTAAATTCTTTACAGAGTAGAGACTGTATTATCTGCTGTATTTAAACCTGTAAAAACATATTTACAAATAGCCATCATCTTTTATATACTTTTTCTGATAATCACATATATGTCAGCACCAGTAAAAAAAAACTGAAGGACAAACAGAACGATCCAAACGAGAACATCAACAACAGTTTCATTAAAAGGTTGTCTACATTTGACTTGGTCTTGGTCCCGGTTGATATTTGGAGAAAGCTTTTTTTTTTCTTTCTTTCCTTCTACTTTCAGTCCCGAACCCTTGGTTTTGAAGCAGCCAAGAAGCAGTAGAAATGGGGACTTTTTGAGACCTCAACCTTCTGACCAAGAAGTGTTCCCACCCCCTCTCTCTCTCTCGCCCCCTGTTGTTACAGCAGCTAGGCCTACGGTGGAACCTGTCCTACGCAGAGCACTGTCCCTCCCAGACTGTGTGGACTTGGACCGGTGTTGAAATGGCAGAAGATTGTGGGACTGTGGGTTCCTAGGAGCGCTGTTCCTGCGTGTTCTTCTCATGAAAGCGGAGGGGCCACCACCCAAACTCATTTGCGAAACAAAAACAAAACACCATCCATTTGAAACTCATGATCACTCAAGGAACGAGCTTGGCCCGTAACAACCCCCCCCCCCCCCCGCCACAAAAAAAATAAACTAAGCGTACAAAAGGAAAATCAGCCTAGTGCTCGGGTGCTACCGAATGTAGCAATGCTCTCAAGGGGACACACTACGTGACAAAGAGTTGTGTTTAAAGGGCTGGACTACACCACACCAACGACCACGAGAAGAACATGTTTTTTTTAGATGGTAGCAAAAAGTTTTAGTTTACACAGAAGAAAAAAAGGCTTTTTGGCTTGTGTACGGTACCTCCTTCCCCGCTGGCCTTACGATGCAGAACACATTCAAATGCATTACTTTTTGAATCACACGTCATTCGCGGGCTCTCCCGGTGTCACGTGGAGGAGCGTGTGTTGTAGCCATTGTGTGTTGTGATTGATTAGTGCACCATGAAGGCAAACTGGTGTGACATGGCCTGACTGAAATCCAGGCCCTATCTGGGCCTTGACTTTTATTAATGGCATGCATCGGATTTTCTTTCTGGTTGGTAAAGGATGAGGAGCCACTCCTGTTGATAGAAGCACTGATTAATGTGTTGCCGAGTATTACTTACAATCCCCACAGTCTGTTTCTAGGCTGCCCTTATTTTTTTCTCGTTCTCTTTCACTGTTGCAATCAGAAATCACCTCCACGATCAGTCAAGCCTTCCAAAATAAAAGCACTTTCAGAGCTTGGAAGTGGTTTTATTTTCCCCGGTGAAGCGCTGCGTTGGGACGGCTTGTCTCTCTTCACAGTTGTATGACAATGCAAACACTTTTATTTATTCATTTTTTTGTTCAAGCTGCAAGGCGATGGGCTCTTTGTGGCTATGGTACGTGGAACACCGCGGAACACCGCAGCGCCAGGGGTGGGGGGGGGTGAAGGTGACGGAGAACCGGCTTTGGGACCCCGGTGCCATGGAAGGCTGCGCTGCAATGCGAGGACAAGACGGTTCTGTTTCGAAAAAATTAAAATGGACGACAACTCCCTTCTCAGCTGAAAATGACATCAATAGCATTGGCTAAATATCGTGTAAAACTGAGCAAAAATTTAAATAAAGAAAAAGTGCCAGGCCTATTTAAGGTCAATCGTTTTTCTCTCTCTCTCTCTCTCTCTCTCTCTCACTAAAAGAAAGTCACTTGTGGTGTTTGAATACATTCAATTCAATCCAGCCATCCCATTGTATGTTTCATTCTGTATATACTGTATATGTGAGTGTGTGTCTGCATTGACAAATGGTGAGAAGTAGAAGAAAATATCTGTCTGTTAGCTGCCTCGCGGACAAGTACATCTGCTCATCCTCTCTGGCTGACCGCATGGGTTTGTGTGGAGTCCAAGTACCTGCCATAGCTGCCGATTCTCTCAGTGTCTCCACGTCTCTTCACAAAGGTCCACGCACCCGGGGTGCACACACGCTCACGGCACGCACGCACACACACACACGCACGCACACACACTCACACATAACATTCACACATTCTTTCTTCCCAGACAATGCTGCACGTGTACGCAGGCACGCACTCACACACTTGTTTCTTCACATTGACTCACAACTACGCACACAAACACACATGCACACACACACTCACACACTTGTTTCTTTACATTGCCACACAGACAACACACACGCACGCACGCACGCACGGACACGCACACACACGAACGGAGCGCCAGCCCTTGGCTCAGGTTTAGTCCCGGTTGATGGCACTAGGGGGCATAGTGAGCTGAGCACCAGGGTCGGACGATAGTTATCTACTGGGGCTTCTTCACAGTTTCACTAGTGAGGGGAGACAGCCAGGAGAGTGGCCTTCTAGATAGCGCGGGGGGGGGGGGGGGGTGAGGGGAGAGAAAGCCGCCACTTATGGCTCTTTCTCTCCCACGCACCATTGTTATCCACTGCCATTCGCAGAGAGGACAGAAGCATCTGAAGCAAAGC
>JAOPUH010000104.1:16228793-16246979 GCA_027123175.1 Urophycis cirrata | reverse complement strand
CCTGGACTCTTTTAAAATAGGCCTGAAAACCTTTTTATTCAGAAAGGCCTATGGCTGCTAATAAGATGTTTTAACCTTGTCTTATAGTTTTTATTGAGTATGCCTGTTTTCTTTACCTTGCTTTTAACTTTTTAACCTTGTAGCACTTTGAGATGAAAAGTGCATTAGAAATAAAATGTATTATTGTATTATTATCATTATTATTATAACAAGAACCACTTTGCGATTGAACAAAGGAAAAGTTCTTCCGTAGTGGAAGTGACCACTGCACTGACTGACTTGACCTCCTGGGACCACACAACCAGACAGCCCCTACCTGGTAGTTGGGGTTGTCCACCAGAGGGGCCTTCCACTTGCCCTTGTACAGGGGGTTGTTGATGGTGGGGGACTTCCACTTGCCACAGCCTGGCGCCGTCTCACACACCGGGTTAGGGATCTGGGGCGCCTCCCATTCCCCGTCCATCTCCTCGTCCCTTGAGACCAGAGAGGGAGCGGTGAGGAGACATCCGGTCTGAGGAGCCACTAGAGGCAGGTGAGGCTACGGTGGGTAGAAAATCTACAAATCATTTAGGTAATGATTTAGATTTAGGATTTAGGGTAATTGATTGAATTGCACCGATGTGTGATAGATCATGAACATCTAGAAATGCATTATTAATCATCATTATATATTATATTAATTTTTATATAATACGCAGGGAACGTAGTTTGTAACTTGTAACTTTAGAACTAGTCTACTAAGAGTGTATGTATTTTCCAGTCGCATTTGTTTATGTATTCTACGTTGTTCATGTTTTTGTCTGCATTCAACCAAATCTCCCAGATCAAAGCTTCTGGGTCCCAGCGGGCCGTGGGTTCGAGCCCGGCCCCTGGCGGTGGGAGGAGTGTGTCAGTACCAGTCCTCGGGCTTCTCGGCGCCGGGGTCCGACACGAACTCTGGCTCCTCGTCCAGCCAGCCCTCCGGCTTCAGCGCATCGGGGTCCTCGATCTTCGCTGGCGCCTCCTCGTCCCTGGGAGCCCGGCACAGGGTCAAGGGTCAAGGGTGAACGTAAAGGATGAAGGGTGAATGTAAAGGATGAAGGGTAAAGGGTGAAAGTTAAAGGGTAAAGGGTGAAAGGGTGAAGGGTAAAGGGTGAAGGGTGAAGGGTGAAGGGGCATTCAGCAGATGCTTTTGTTCAAAGTGACTTACAATCAAAGCGACTTACAATCAGTGTATACCCTTCACCCTTTAACCTTTACCCTTATATTCCACGAGTCTATTTTAAGTTAAAAATAATTTTACTTTTAAAAAGGGTAAAAGTTCATTAATAAGATAAATATTGTAGAAGGTGTGATAAATTTATAATTTCCTGATTTAAAATGTTAAAATGCATTGATTAGCGCTGTCAAGTTAAAGATTTTACTGTGATCCTGATGCCTACTGTTGGGGTGCTTTTATTTTGATATGTGTGGAGTCAGGTAGAATAGGAAAAAGTGATGGAAGATTGGAGCAAAATTGTTTTTTTAACACTCTCTCGCTCTCTCGCTCTCTCTTTGAATTCTATGTATTTTATAGATACCCTTGTTTTGTTTGTAATGTTGCTTTACTTAAATCTCTTGATTTAAGTAAACAGTTAAATACAAGAAGTGGACTCGTGGAATATTTTCAAGTGTTCTGTGGAATGAGGAAGTGTGTGGAGTGTCAAGCTAAAGCTTCAATTGGAACCTAGGAAACTACAATCACTACGTTGGTGGGGTTCGACATGTGGACAGTTGGCGGAGGAGGGGGATCGAGGGGATCGAACCGCCGACCCTACGGTGAGTAGACGACCCGCTCTGTCCACCCACTCTACCCACTGAGCTACTGCCACCCCGAGGTGAGGTTGGGATGGGTCAACCCGTCTCAAAGCGACCGCTCTGGTGGTCCGACCCAGCCGATGCGGCCGCTCACTCACCAGTCGTCGGGCCTGACGGCCTCCGGGTCGGGGATCTTGGCCCGCTCGTCCCAGTGCTCCGGCTTGGAGTCCTGGGGGTCGTCGATCTCCTTAGCGGGGTTGACGGGCGGCACCACGTCCTGCAGCAGGCTGCCACGGCTCACGCTGGACTGGTCGATGAACAGCTCGTAGCTGTTGTCCGGGTTCAGGACTGCCAGGGGGGGGGAGCAGGGGAGACAAGCTTAGGGAAATGAAGGGGGCGGAATTCTGTTTTTTTACACTAAAATGGATATAGCGATACACGGCGGGAGTGAGTCGAGGGGCCGTTTTGTGCTGACTTTGGGGGGTTTACACGCCCCTCTGGGCCGCTGGCCTGTTCTTGTGGTGTCGTTAGTGCTTTGTAGTGTGTGAGGTTGCATTGTGTGTGGAAGGTAATGGATTTTTTTTGTGGTTCTATTGTTTGTGGGTGGAAATGGATTTCTATCAGATCTGGTCTGAGGGCCTCTTTGGAGCTCGGCCCCATGTCGAGAGGCAGAGAGACACAAAGGAGTCTCCCGACGTCCGCCTTGTGTCAAGGAAAGGTTCATCCTCTGACTGGTGTGGTGGCGGCAGCGGCCAGTCTAGGACCAATCAGGTCGTCCTTGACGAACGCCATACCCAGTGTGTACAGGTGGGTCTTCTTGTCCATGTAGATCTTCTTCAGGTCCACGTCGGCCCTCTTGGCGTGCTTCTCCTCCAGATCTTTGTTCAGGGGATTCTGGTGGCGGAAGATGAGGTGCAGCTTGTAGTCCTCGCCACACTTGTCAGGCCCAAACATGATGGTGTAGGGCGTGCGGTCGTGGAACTGCTCCTGTGGCGCACAGAGAAGTGCAAAAAAGAAAAGAGTGATTGGTGTCTCCACAGCATTCACTACAGCTAGTTCAGATTAAGCACTGATGACTTCCTAATCCAGTTAATTCATTTATTCAAATATATTTACATGTATTTTAGAATATACTGTACATGAAGAGATGTGTGTGTAGGTGTTATGCACGGACCAGGTTGAGGCTGGGGGTGTCCGTGAGAAGTTTGATGTATGCTCCCCCACAGTCGATTCCGTCCTGGAAGTTCACCTCGTACCTAGTGCAGACACAGAGAGCCGGTTTGCCTACATGGTGCGCGCGTGGCCTGAGAGATGTTCTCTGACGCATGTGTCTGACTAAATGCTGCCGCGCGCCCGCTCCCCGTGAGCAGAAGTGAGACCGTGAAACGGGGGGAAGTGAATCGCAACGCACTGCAGGACCAGCGGCTCCGCGTCGAAGACGAACGGTTTCTCCAGCAGGGCGGCGATGGCGTGGTGTTTGGCCCGGGACTTGAGCACCAGCCCCTGGTCTCCCGGCACCATGTTCTCCTTCAGCTGCTCCACCGCCCACTTCCCTGCGAGGGGCCGACACACAGAAGGGGGGGGGGGGGCTGAATCTGCACAACCGGTCTTACATAAAATCCGACATGCTACATCCTTGTGTATGCTATTACCTCTTAGTGTATGCCTGGATGTATGTACATTTATGTATATTTTCATTTCTTTATGTATATTTTTGTATATTGTATTACATAGGTTTATATTATATATTTAGGTTTATATTATATATTTATATATTCTAACACTACTATACGTAGAGTGTCTGTCTCTTCTTTCTTTTTCCCTGGAGTATTGTAACGAATGCAATTTCCCTCAGGGATCATTAAAGTATGTCTGTCTGTCTGTCTGAATCCACTGCTATCGGGCTCAGCTCATGGTTACACTTCGTCACATGGCTTTGTTACATTTAAAAAAAAATAAAAAAAAGTGAGCCACATGTTTCGTTAAATCCAGCATCATTGACAGCTTCCGAGGGACAGGGAGGCAGACACAACGTGTAGGACAAGGAGGGCATGGCAGCAGACTCACCATCGTATTTCGCTATGTCTTCGTCCGCGTCCTCCTTCATGGTCTTTGAAACCTGCCATCTGCAGAGACAATTGGTAGTGTGTAAAATATTGAATACAACTGAAATTAAAAACTCATTCATCATCACAATAATGAGAGTAAAACTGTTGACTAAAAGTGTTGCCAATGCTTGCAACACTGAACCGTGTGAATCCGATGCATCTCGCCTTCATTTGATCACAATCAAAGTGTGCGATATAAATAGAGCAGTACCTGTCCAAGGATCCATCATCAAAGGTCTCTGCAAAGTAGACCTCTCCAGTAGGAATTGGAGTCTTATAAGTAACCTGAGGAGGTCAAACACCATTGTTATAACGACACAACAATAATAATGCTATTAATCATACCAACAATTATATTTACACATCATAACAATTATCTTACAACAACCAAAGTGTTCAGGAAAAAAAAAAGGCAAGCAAGCCACCAAACGTTAATTAGTCAATATAATGTATTATATGGTTATAGAAATACTAGTAACCCATTTGTCATATCTAATCCTAGTTCAGTTGACCTATAAACCATTCTTGACCTGGAAAGAGACTTTGGCGTCCGCGGCATCCTTTTCTCCTGCATTCTCACTGTCTGTCAGAATAGTGTCGTCTTCCTCCTCCACCATGGCCTCCTCTTCCTCCTCCTCTTCCATCATAGCCATTATGTCGTCCTCATCGAGGACTGGGTCCTCTGTGTCCGACACTGGGAAATCAGCCTCAGGCTCCTCATTCTGGGCTCTTAATGGACTTACAGCCAGTGTGGACAGGAGCAGACAACACCAAAGCCAGCTCCTTCCCAACTTCATCTGGACGGGGGCAGGGTGATGGGGGAGGGGGGGGATAAAATGGGCATGGGGTGGGGGCGTGATGAGAAGTGGGGGAAGGGCAGATAAATCCAGAAGGGTGTGAGAGGCGTGTCAGATAAGATGTCAGCAGAATGGTGGTGGCGGCGGTGTGGGTGAGAATAGGACAGAGAAGGCAGGTGTTTGAAGGAGGCAGGATATAAATTGAGTTTGAGATTGCATGAGACACGTTGCGATAAAAATAGAAACATGAAAAAATAAAAGATAAAAAAGGTCTAGTAGAGGACTGAAAGGTTGCAGCTACACAAACAGGGCTGAAGGAGGCTTGTCGGACACATAAGAGCTTTAGGCCTTATTGTTTGCTTTAAAACGTGTGCACAAGATTGAGTTCCTTCTGCCGCATTAAGACACCAAGATACGACGTTATACCCCCGCATCAACAAATCTAACATACAAACTAGGAATGTCAGCGATTCATCCATAACAATTGAAAACAATCCATAATCACTACCAACTACCTTAATGATAACTAACAAAAGTACAAGACAAACAAGTGATTAAAAAAAACGACGAGGCAAGACGAAAGCAGAGCAGCGGGACACACTTCTGGCAGCTCTCTATCATGAACTTAAATCTGTAACTGCCGGAGGAGCGTCTGTGTGCAGACTCGTTTGACCACCACTCACAGTACACAGTACCACAGTATCACCACATCACCATGCAGGCTGCAAAGCTAGCCGATGGCGCGCCAGAGACGCACTACGCATGCGTGTAGCGAGCTGGACAACTAACGGACACTGGTTAAAATAGCCCACGTATAGCAAACCTATTGTTGATATTTAAAGATACCTAGCATCACATCAATGAGGGAATTCAAGCAAGCAGTCACAAAACGACTTCACTCAAACGATTCAGTGTGTGTAAATAAACCTGCTAACAGACCTAGCAAATAACCAAGCTATCGCGATATGCAGTTGACGGTGAATGATGGAGAATGAATGACCGGACTAAAACGCACCTTTCTTCTTGGTTTGTAGATCACTCAATATCGTCTCCTCTGTTTTGGTGTTAGCGGTGAACGGCGTTTTTAAGCGTATGCCTCACTTTAACAAACCGATTTGGCGGCCTGGCGAAATGGCGAAGACTGTATGGTAACTGCTGAAGACCATGGATGACAGTAGCTGTCGCACAGTAGCGGCGGCGCGTTATTCGGGATTCACCTTCAACTGGGCATGCGCAGAGGGCTTGACAGACGCGTCGCTGTCTTTTTTCAAAATAAGAGCACGTTTACCCTTAACAGACGCATAATCATTATTCTCCCCTAGAATTGTCCAGGTGCCAAATAATGCACACATACACAGTCGGTCATTCAAAGTATTAAAAGTAAGCCCGATTCACAATTTCATTTAATGGTTTTAAATTATATCACCAATTCTTTTTTTCAACGACCACGAGCCGAAGAGATGTTCTTCCGGGTTGGAGTTGACAAAATATTGACTGTAATACCGACACATGTTGGTCGATCGATATACTCATAAATATATAAAGTACACGTTTTATATATATGACCAAGACTTGTGAATGCTCAAACTCCTAAAGATTTACCCTAAGCTACCCATTTTACACAATGAGAGACACACCGTTATCTAATTGTGAGCGCGATTTCTTGCTCAAAGCTATTGAAGAGAAAAAGGTAGGTACCCCAAAACGTTTGCAGTTATATTAAGTGTGTGTTTTCCTCAGATTTCTGTGTGGAATGCTCAATTTCTATGTGCGTATGCTTACAGCGTTTGGATGGAAGGCAGACGTATGACTACAGAAACATAAAGATAACCTTCGGCACTGACTATGGATGTTGCTTTGTCGATTTGGGGAAGACAAGGTGAACGTTCATTTAATTCATTTTTTACTTTTATATTGCTGTATTCTAGGCACTCTCAACGTGCTTTACATTGTTTTTGTGCGTGCGTGACAATTGTTCTGAAATTAAAGTTATTGTAATGTTATAACAACTGTCCTATATAATGATTCATTGTATTGTTTTATTTTCTGTATTCTGTATATAGAGTCATGGCCCAGGTATCCTGTGAGCTGGTGACCCCGAAGGAAAGCAGACCAAACGAGGGCATTATGTTCTTTAACTTAGAATTGTCCCCAATGGCATCACCAGCATTTGAACTGGGCAGGTGTGGAAACAAATCATAGAGATTGCCATAAAAAAAGTACCTCTTGCAATTGTATTTTTTTATTGTATTTTGAATTGTATTTTGACAATACAGCTTTACACTGTTCTGTATAGGTCCTTACTTGCTGTTACTGATTTTAAAACCATCCATAGGTGGAAAATAACTACTAACCTCTTATGTATTGTGCATTTTTGAATAGAAACAACATTATGTGTTATTGTGTCCATGTGATTAGGTTTCGTAAATCCTGAATTTGGTGACTAGAGTGGAAAGGCAATCCTGTTCTTTGGAAATGTGGCGTAAAATCTGTCGTAAAATTGTAATGTATGTGCTTGTGCAGGTCGTCTGAGCTATTAGTGAAGCTAAACAGACAGTTGGAGAGATGCCTGAGGAACTCAAAGTGCATTGACACAGAGTCCCTGTGTGTTGTGTCTGGAGAAAAGGTACACTACATAGACCCTCACCAGACACTCTACAAAATTGGACAATTCAGTTATCCCTAGAAGGGCAGGAGGCAGCTCGGGGGTCCTCCTCCTCTTCCTCGCTCTGTGGAGACAAACAATCTCTGTCTGATTTCTGTGCCATGCTTCATGATGTGTGGTGTTCTCTCTGTTCCCAGGTGTGGCAGATCAGAGTGGACGTTCACATGCTGAACCACGACGGCAACCTCATGGATGCCACCAGCATCGCCGCCATCGCTGCGCTGTCCCACTTCAAGCGGCCCGACGTTGGCATCCAGGGGGACGAAGTGACCGTGGTGAGTGTGCGGTTCTCCCAGTGGCTGCCGTCTCGTCGGGACAGGTTACGCTAGAAGCTGAAGCTACAGGAGAAGGTGCCGTTATGGCTCAATGGCAAGACCGCAACGGATGCTGAAGTTCTGGGTGTTTTCATGTCTTCACGGTACAGCGGTACAACGCTCGGCACCCTTGGTAACAACTGTTGCTCTGCTCCACAGTATAGTCCCGAGGAGAGGGATCCGATCGCACTCAGCATCTACCACATGCCCATCTGTGTCAGCTTCTCATTCTTCCAACAGGGGTGAGTCAAATGTAACCGTCCCTAAGCAGGCTCACTAAGCAGGCTTTAAGTTTGTAATGTATGTACATATATACAATTCAAAGATTTTCATGTTCTGTTAATTCACTATCTATCGCCGTATGAAGGAACACAATGGGGATTGAGCCTCTGGGCCTCTGATGGAAGCCCTTGCAGCCCATTTGCAGTGTTATGAATGGGGCGAACTGGGTGGTTGGATTGCAACTTTAAATGCCCTGTTAAGAACTCCCAATAACACAGAATATACCATATGAAGCTCTGAGGGGTTCAGGTTTGATTCCCCTCCTCCACCCCCTCAGGACCTACCTGCTGGTGGACCCGTGTGAGCGTGAGGAGCGCGTCATGGACGGCCTGCTGATGATCGCCATGAACAAACACCGAGAGATCTGCTCCATCCAGTCCAGTGGGGGCATCATGCTGCTCAAAGAGCAGGCGAGTGGAGAGGGCTTGATGATACGCTCCAGGCCAATGCACGGGTCCCAGTGTGTCGCTGTAGTCTTAGAACCTTACAATGTAGTGCCTGTATTACCATACAACATAGCAAATGTATTTACGATACATCACGCAGGTTCTACGATGCAGTAAGATTGCCAGTGTCAAAGTGTCAGAGATCACGGAGCTCATTGCCAAAGCCTTGGAGAACGACAAGAAAGCCAGGTAGGTTATAGTCAGCCCTGAACAATGGACTGGATCGAATGGGATTCTCTCTCTGTTAAACAACAACCGCTGTTCACCCGTTCATTCAGGAAGGAGGGTCGTAAATGTGGCTTTGCGGAGTCCATGTCCCAGGAGCGAATCACGGCTCTGAAAACCGACGAGACTTCAGTGGAAATGACGGACGTCACTAAACAGGCCAGCGACATTGTCCAGAGTGCCCCTGCCCCAGCTGAAGGGTATCCTTCACCTGTGTGTGTGTGTGTGTGTGTGTGTGTGTGTGTGTGTGTTTGTTTCTTTGTCAATGAAGGTTCTTCACCAGTGGTCAGCTCTCCTTACTATCAGAGTTACATGCCTTTGTTAACCTTAACGATGAATGCCAGAGCACTGTCTCCCGTCCTGCCCGCCCCAGGCATGGGCCAGGTTGGGACGGGCCTCCAGAACGCCTGGGGGCTCGAGGAGGATGATGCAAATGAGGAGGAGGAGGATGAGGATGAGGAGGAGGAAGATGGGGAGGAGCCAGAAGTGACCATTCTGGCTGAAAAACGAGGCACCAAGGAAAAAGGAAAAAGTAAGTAAAGTGAGACTGGTGGAACGCTGTGCTTCTTGTTTGTTTAACTTGTGTATTTAACTTGGAAAGTGAATCTAATGGCCGCTATGTGTTGACTCCATTTTGCATCAAAGGACCTGTGGTCATCATATCGGACAGTGAGGAAGAGGAAGTGGTTATTCTCAATCCAGAAACAGCATAAGTGCTGCAAGTGAGAGGCCCAGTAAGAATCCTGCTCACAGTGTGAGACACTATTGACTGTAAAATATCCATTTCCTGTATTTTTATGGACTGCATCTTTTCACAAACTTGTTGTTAATAAAATAATCTCAATGAATGAAAGTCTCTGAATTTCTTGTCTGGGAACTACTGGCAACATTACATTATTTAGCTGAGGCTTTCGTATGAAGTGACTTAAACTCCATGCATACATTCAAGATGGCAACTGAAAACGTGCAAGAATCCTGTGAGTACATCAAATAAGCAAACTGCTTCAGGTGCTACATTACAGCTATATGATAGAATTTATTCATTTATTTTACTTCTTATTTTATTCGTGGGCCAAGATGCAGTCTAAACAGAGGAGTTTTCAGTCTGTGATCCAAGATTGCGGATCTCTACCTGCTGTCCTGTCCATAGAGTCTACCTCTAGGGGACAGCATTGTCTAAGAAAACACTGAAGAAAGAGGACACGACTTCAGAACTAAATAATTAGCCAGAGGTCTTCTGCTTTCCATTTTGTCCATTTTACGGTATCTGTTTTTTCTGTAAATAATATGATGCTCAAAAGCTGATGAATGTTCAACCAACAAAACCAGCACAGATACCTTTACTGTCTGTTTTTGTTTTGCACAATGTATATGATATTATTTGGACGTTTTGCGATATACTTGGTTAATTGACGAGTAGAAAATAATGTAATAATCAAATAATGTAACGCAGTGATCGCCTTTCACGTATAAGTGTTCTCCAATTGTAATTCCGTGGACTTAAAAAGACAGGTTCTACCGAGATTTGAACTCGGATCGCTGGATTCAGAGTCCAGAGTGCTAACCATTACACCATAGAACCGCTGAGCACACACAGGAAGAAAATGTAGTCATGAAGTACTCCATCATGGAGCCTCTGCTCTTTTGTTGTTTTTCAAATGTCAAACAATATGATATTGATATTGTGGGAATAGAACAGTTGCTTCTTATATAAGACTATGAAATAGTCAAGGAAGAAAATGTCTTCGGTCCCAAAAGGCACTGGCCAGTACGGGTATCGAACCCGCGACCTTGGCGTTATTAGCACCACGCTCTAACCAACTGAGCTAACCGGCCCTGTGGTACAGCGAACAGTTATACGTCAATCTAAAACTAAAACAGTCAACATGGGGTCATGAAAGTTAAAACGGCTTGCCGTGCTAATGTTGGGTCAATAAAAGTAAACTTGAGTCACATGGTTACGTGAATTAATACATCTCACGTATTTATGCAGGTTATCTCTATGGGGGAGCAAGCCGGTTGCTAGAAGTATTGGGGAGATTACTAGATTAATGCAGGTGCTGTTCAATTCACAGCCGTTTGTCTCGAGGTAAAAGTTGGTTGCCTCATGTTTGAAGAGACTGGGAGTATGAGACACACCGTCAACAGCCCGAATATGCTCAAAATGCTCTGATACATTGTGAGATATACTATGCTGTGCAGCCTATGTGTTGGCAGCCAAGTACATAGAGACGGACAGACAGACAGTCAGAACGAAACAGGTAGTCACCACATTAAGTACACGTCATACAGTAGCCTACCTTCCGGCCTCTGATGAAATTAGTGTCCACTAAAGTGTTTCCTAACTGTGACAATACCCCCCGTCACTGCTACTTGTGTGGCGTTCAAACCTTTAAATTCCAAATTATGTTCAACAATGGACCATTATCTGCAGCTGCGCCCCCGCCAATACACACACCTTATACGGGGAGATTGCAGCAAGTTCACTTGATTTTACACAAGTAAACTACTTCACTACTGTTTGGATCCACATACGTTCACTGAGACATTGATGGACAATGAACTATAAGTAGCTTTATTCATTGTTAATGTCCATTAGTCATTTAAATGAGCGTCATTACCGTCACCACGTAGGCCTACCATACAGACTGAAATTGGCGTTAATGTAACTGTTAATATTACAAATATATCTGATTTTATATCTGAATCTTTTGCTGCCATTACAATTGCCTTTTTGCACAAAGTTATACAGAAAGTTGCTGTTGTTCCTGCCTTATGTAATAGTAGATTCCTACATTGCATATTTATGTCATTGTCTATCTTTTGATCATTTTATCTTATCTGTTGTGAAATTGTTTGTTTACTTTAAGTATTAGGGAATGTCTTGTCTTTTGTGCACTTTATTTGTTTCACCGTTGGAGAGTGAGAAACGTCATGTGAAGAGAGTGGGAGAGTGATTCCTTTGTATTGTCTCCACATGTCTTGACATGTGGAGACAATACAAAGGAATCACTCTCAATGTCAAGACATTGACATTAAAGCTACTTTGACTTTTTACTTTGACTTTGATATCAATTCAACCTTTATCAATGACTCAATATTCATTTTCAGTTAAATAAACAGTCAATAATCAAAAGATGAATGATCAGCGATCAACAATCAATGATCATTGATCAGCCTCAAATGTGAATGTAAAGCGGTCACATGACCCTTTCCAGCCTCTGAAACTCATTCTGCTCGGAAACTTGGCCGCTTTCCTGGGCCTCAGTGAATTACGTTCTTAAGTTTCATATTGCAGCAATGGAGCCCTTCTTAAGCCTGTACATTGTGTGCCTTTCACACATAAATACATCAAAATGGCCACATGTCTTGTTAACCTAAACACAGAAGACAAGACGCCCGGCCACCCTGGCCTCTCGGGTCCTCAAGGGGTCAGATCTCCATCGACCATCCTTGTCGATTTCTCGAACCACCAGACCCCTTTGTGACAGGAGGCCGGCAGTGGGTTTGATAAGAGAACCAGGAGGCCTAGAACCAGGAGGCCTGGCTCATAGCCTGCATCACACATCAAGTGCTGAGGGGATGTTGCTTTCAAAAGGCAACATTCATTCAGTACATCATGTTCACCTCAAACAGGAGCCTGTGTGTGCCTGCGTGGTGGTCCACTGTATTCAATATGTGCGATTACAAATACAGCATTTTATAACAAAGTATACCATGTAGTACCATGTACCATGTAGTGTGTGTGTGTGTGTGTGCGCGTGCGTCAGTGTGTGTGTGTGTATGAGTGTGTCTGTGTGTGTGTGTGTGTGTGTGTATGTGAGTGTGTGTGTGTGTGTGTGTGTGTGTGTGTGTGTGCGTGCATGAGTGTGTGTGTGTGTGTGCGCGCATGCGTGAGTGTGTGTGTGTGCGTGCATGAGTGTGTGTGTGTGTGTGCGCGCATGCGTGAGTGTGTGTGTGTGTGTGTGTGTGAGTGTGTGTAGGTGTGGTTGGCCTTGCACAGCAAAATAATGATGTTGACATGCTGCACGCATCTCTCCTGCATGTGTGAAGAATCTCAGGCATCACTACCTACTATACACATCGCTATAGAACAGATGTGATGTTTTGTATCGGGCTGTGGCAAAACAAGCACGTTGTTATATTTCAGATTACACGTGGATTCTGACAGGCAGGCCAGGTGAGTCATTCTCCCGGGGATCCTATCCACTATAGTCGATTCATCATATCTGAGTAATTATATGCAAAAGAACTTGAAAAGCACATTGTTTTCCATAAAATGCATAATTATAAGTTGTGTAACAATCCCCCTTGCTAACCATCATCATTACCCCAACATCAAAACCCCAAACTCATTATCAGCTTCACTTCGATTGCTTTGGATAAATAGAGTCTAAAATAAATAACTTAAAAGCAAGTAGTGCAACATTGCCCAAAGCCCTTAAATCAGAGGCCACAAAGCCAGTGATACAAATATGGGATTATTTAGCTCGACAAGGGCAAAACACTGGCAAATCCCATGGAAAGGGACAGTCCTCACCCTGCCCCTCTCCAGGTATGCTAACAACAAGCCTGTGAAACAGGACGGCTGGTCTGTGTCTGCGTTCAACGTGCGTGACAACGTGACCCACATCTGGACCGAGATCAAAGCAACGGAATCAGACACATCGCTCCGATGAGTAAGGGCTTGCATGGTGATCGTATTTCATAGGTGCATGGCATTCTGGGAAGAGTGTGTCAGAGCACACCCCACCCCTGCCTCCCAAGCAGCAACATTGAATGTAAGTGTCAGGTCTGCTCTGCACACAAGGCTGGTGACCGACTCCTTGTGCCGATAAGAGAGTGTGAATGACAACTGAACTTTGAGTGCCCCGTCTGTGCTTCTTCCCCGTTGGACCGCCACGCTCTGGGAGGATTCTCCACGGCACCACGGAGGAAGGGGAGAAGAGGACACACAATTCCGAAGAAGTCAAGAGTCGTAGACTAAGCGTGTTTGTATTCGATGATAAATATCCCGATTGAACCCGAGTGTGACACTGTGTGTCTGAGCTATGAAAAGAGAGACGTGGTGTAGGGGTCTCTCACCTTAACCAATAAGGGCCAGCGTCTGCTGAACTATGAGGGGAGGAGCTAAACAAAAGGTCCACATAGTTCACTGAGACATTGATGGACAAGGAACTATAAGTACCTTTATTCATTGTTAACGTCCATTAGTCATTTAAATGAGCGTGATTACCGTCACCACGTAGGCCTACCATACAGACTGAAATTGGCGTTAATGTAACTGTTAATATTACAAATATATCTGATTTTATATCTGAATCTTTTGCTGCCATTACAATTGCCTTTTTGCACAAAGTTATACAGAAAGTTGCTGTTGTTCCTGCCTTATGTAATAGTAGATTCCTACATTGCATATTTATGTCATTGTCTATCTTTTGATCATTTTATCTTATCTGTTGTGAAATTGTTTGTTTACTTTAAGTATTAGGGAATGTCTTGTCTTTTGTGCACTTTATTTGTTTCACCGTGGGAGAGTGAGAAACGTCATGTGAAGAGAGTGGAAGAGTGATTCCTTTGTATTGTCTCCACGTCTTGACATGTGGAGACGATACAAAGGAATCACTCTCAATGTCAAGACATTGACATTAAAGCTACTTTGACTTTTGACTTTGACTTTGATATCAATGCAACCTTTATCAATGACTCAATATTCATTTTCAGTTTGTTGGGGGGCGCTTGATACGAGGAAAAAAAAACAACCGGCTACATGAAGAGGACGCCAGTGCAGCTGCGTTCTCGTGTGATTGTGCCAGTGGAAAAGTACAGCTCCGTGCGCTGCACTGCCATTGGTGGTTCCGCTTTTTTTTCCTCACTCTTTCACATAATTGCTTCAGGCCAGGACAAGCAATAGTTTGAGAATATCTAATAAACAGGCCCCGTGTTGCAATAGCGCAGCGATCACTCACAACGCTCACAATCAAGCGCGATTAGCAAATAAAAGCAATGCGGGGCGATAATGGGGACACACAATTTACCGGTATATTTTAAGGTGAGCTAGGCCAGTGAATGATAAACACCCTGAAGCCAACAAACAGAAGGTATGCAAAGTGATGTAGAAAAAAGATAGCCATTGTTTTGTGAAGTTCAAGGTGTGCCTTAAGAAATGTGGTGAAACGGGAAGCTGTGGATTTGTCCTCAAGCGGTGCAGTCGGGGATTCGTATAAACTCCTGTCTCCACTGGCACGGGGGTGCCAATGCAAATTCTTCATCCCTACTGGCAGAACCAAAGCGCAAGGCGTGTCTGCCTGTGTTTTGTGGGGCTCAATGTGCAGACTCAGTTCTATGCAGGCTTCCCGGGCCGTGGAGTAGAGCCACACGAGAAACAGGGATTGCTGCTTTCTAGGGAAGTAAGAGGTGCATTCCAAGTAGTTCCTGTTGCGCCCAAAGGAGTATTTGTGAATTCTAAGCCCTGCAACGGCCATAGGTTACTATGGGTCATAGGACAATAACTCATAACTACAGTTACTATGGGCCTATGGCCCATAGTAACTGTAGTTATGATGGTGTGCCACGAATGATAGACATTTGTTTTCTTCCCCAGCTTGGCTTCTGGCCAGTTGTAGCCTCCTCTTGCCTTGTCTTCACCGGTTGTAGCTCCATATCAGGCACTTTTCAAGTGTCAGATTAAGCACAAGAAAACACAAGTGAGTGCAGAAGTATTACAGAACTATAGGGTTCTGATGCCTTGTGTTCTTTCAGTTAGAGTAGAAGAAGCTATCCACTATACTCAGGCAGGTAGAACTTCCATCTCTAGCATCCCTGTATCTCTGGAGTGTAACTAATACACACGAATAATGTGTTTCTGATTAGCTACTCTGCGCTCTCTCCAGTTCATTCTTTTAGAAACTTGAAACTCGAGAGAGACCTGGGATGTTTCAGTAGTTATAATTGTGGTTTGTATGCTTTGACTTTTCTCAGCCTGTTTGTCTGCCTTGTAGAAGTTTCAGCAATGTCGCTAAACATTAAAGGGACATGCGTGACAGAAAGGATGCCAAAATGACATGCCAAAAATGTTGTTCAGTTCAATTATTTGCATTTTAGTACTAATCTTCATCAACCTGACCGAAAGCCAAGGGCATTGCTTGTGTTAACATGTCATAAGGATTCAGGCTTTGGGTTCCAGCATATATTACATCATATTATATTCATATATTAATTTATATCTGTTACTATCTATTGTTGTATTACAATACTGCACCCTTATCATCATGAATGAAGGATAAAGGTTTGACAACATAAACATGGAACTTGTAACAGGTATAGTAATTCATAATAACCTGTGAATTACTATAGATAGATAGATAGCTAGTATATTGATCCCAAGCTGGGAAATTACAGAAATACTTGTACTCCCTTGTAATTATGTGGCTATGTCCCACTAAAATCATAATGATGTGGTGTACATAGAATAGGAGGGAAGACAAAATGTCCTTTCCAATCAATCAACACTTAATCTCATAAACTGAAAGATAAAGTTAACCCACAGTCTTTTCCCAATCAGTTTAATTGAAATTGAAAAAGTCTTCCCTGAAATTATTTGGTGATTGAAATGGATATAAAATGGGCTTCAAACTGGCAATAGATTCATAGGCCAAGATAAGTAAAGGACCCATGAGAAAGCTATATTGTTAATTCAACTATTTGAACACCAGCATCAACTTTCAACTTTCACTGCACTTGGACTTAAATCTGTTTATATTCCTCGATCGATGAGATGTGTCCATTAAAGCAAAGCTGCATAGCACAAAAGAAGACAATATACCCCCTACTACTACCTATTAAAGACAGGGTGTGTCAAGCCAGGCCTGTACCAGTCAACTCTGTTCAAATGCCAGTGAAAAGGCTCATTGTATAATTCTCAAGGAACACAGAACAGCATTCCAGTGCCAACCCAACCACCAAAATCCTAAATTGTGAAAATCCAAAGCGATGTTGATTACACATACTTGTGGCACAGGCCTTCCAGAAACCCATGTCAACAGAGCTAAGGCAGCAGAGCCAGCTATTAAATCAGATTGCCACAATCCCTCACATTCAATGTCGGTCGGCCTGTTTTCTAAAAGCAAGGTAACATTTCATGTCTTTTAAAGCCAGCACATAAAGTGGTGTGGTCCACGCAGCAGTTGCCCATGGGACCACAGAGGCAACTACGCAGAATGCAGCTGCGGTTTCTGTGGAGGAAGGCTCACTGAAGAGGTCTGCAGACTCAATGTTCTGCACTCAACAAAGGCTGAGGTGACTCAGTTTACCTGGCTCGGCATTCTTCTGAGGTACCACTTGCTCAATATTTGTTTTGTAACAGGAGAGTTTGATCACTTGTTCTTAAGAAGCCACTAAAACAGATCTGAACCTGTGAGTTCTTTCCTATTGCATTATGTGCAGCCATTTGGCATGAACACACAGTTGCCAGTGTTCTCCTACGGATCCCAACTTTATTTTGACTTCCTCCGAAACCTCGTTCATGAGAAAAGGATGGCCTTTACACGTCAGACTTGTTTCAACCTTTATTCTGAGAGAACATCACCCCATTGGGACTTACATTAAAGATTACAAAGTAGAACCTTGCTGTGAGGCAAGAGAAAGTCTCTTCTAAAGCTCTGTATATAAACACAAATGAAATTCAACATGCATAATAGTACAAAAACCAAATACACAACACCTCCACACCACATATTGAATGTTTTATGGCTATAGCAAACAATAGGCTGACTAATCTTTTCAACTTTACCCTGATAAACGTTATCTGTTACTAATAACACGGTCACACTAGATTAGAGTTTAGTTAGAGTTTCAGAATGACAGATTTCACAACAAGGTTGTACTTGAAAATAATGTGTAATGCGATGAATTCAATGACTTGTATTGCTAATGGAGAACTGGAGTATTCGTTCTCAACATTTAGTTTGTCAAAGTCATTCCAACATTGCCTCTGTTCAAAGTGGCAAACTTGAAAACAGTAGAACTATGAAAAGGCTTTCGGCCACAATATACATTCAATTGTTTTAACAATCTGAAAAGAAGTTCATATACAATATAGGTAATGACATTGTTTAATAACATTAACAATTCTACTTAAAATTCTTTGGCAAAATGTTGAATAATTGTGAGCTTTTACAGGACATACAGTACATTGTATAAATAGAGATACAAATAAGTCACATTATGAAAAGGCACACAAACTGAGTTCTGCACGGATCATTCTGCTCTTCAGTTCTTTGTTCTCCGTAGTCTTCGAAAGAAAAATGAATGATGAGCCAAACCATTGGGAAAGCAACCCTCTCACGCCATGAGGTATTTCAAACCAGCTTTGCATCACTAGATTCATGTTGCTGAGCTACAACATCTGATGGTGGATATCATAGGCCCGGCAAAGTTAAAAAGACGGTCTCTCAAGCATTCGTAGCGAGAGGTCTTTTATGGACATGTAACTACTGTGTAGGCCTCGGGCAAACATAAATAACCTCTGAACTCAAGGTAAAGCAAGCCCTATGTAAACTAAAGCTTTGTGTA
>JAOPUH010000104.1:16180127-16185431 GCA_027123175.1 Urophycis cirrata | reverse complement strand
TTAGAGACTCTCTCTAAAGGACTCTAGGTAGAATTAGAGTCCTTTAGAGACTCTCTCTAAAGGACTCTAGGTAGAATGCTCCAGCCACTTTGTCACATGCCACCTCCTCAAATACAATCGGCTGCTCCAAAACTCCAGAAATATATCCCGGAATATACATTCACAGACTTTTCAGTCACTCACCACCCGTAGACCTGTAAACGTACAAACACACTGACACAAAATGCATTACATTTTAAATGCATCTGTAAATGTCATATCTGACCTGATCTTGGAAAAAATAAGATAATCAACAATTATTCATTGTAGTTTCTCATAAAATATGTAATTAACACACAAAATATGTTAAAAAAAAAAGGCAGCGTGACAAAACAGGTAGCAAGAATGTTTTTATTGATGTATGAGAATTAGTTAATTTTGCATTTCCATGACATAACAGGCTTTGAAACAAGTATTACTAGTGTGTAAATATGTTCACATAATTTAAATAAATTAAAATGAATGAGACATAGTGTGTACATGTTAAAGGCCAGTTTTCTTCTGAAGTAGCAAATTCATTTTTGGACTACAAAACATAAAAATGCCCATGTCATATTTGAAGAAAAAAAACAAAACATAGTAAAGACTGGGAGAATCTTCCTTGTCATGGGTACATAAAGGCATACATTGTTAAAAGTAAAGCAAATGTGGAACTGAATGGGAACTATAGAAGCAAGGCACCATATATGTACTGCACATGTAGAGCTCACTTCAGCGCTGGAGTCGTACACGTTCAATGTTATACTGTCTACTTGAACGGTGATTGCAAATGATTAATAGCTATAGCAGAGTCATTCTCACAAGTATCTTTCGGTATATAACAATCTAACTATAAAGAGCATCGATCCTCACAACATCCACTTGCTGGATGGATTGAAACAAAGTCAGCTGAATCAAATTTGCCAAGAGTTCAATATGCATCTCATCTCAACTGTTTCTCTGAAGTCCTGACGGCTGATTGAAGGCTGTGTGTCATCAAAGCTTTGGTTGATTTGTTTGTTATATGGTCTCCATACATTGGAAGGAACAATAGTTATCTTCCAAGGATGGGCTTTGGCAGACATCCACCAACATTGATATTCCTGAATTGATATCATGGTAAAAAACAAACAGAAAAACCAGTTGGCAACAGGCGTTATTTCAAAAGGTAATTGTAGAATAAGGACATAAGCTATACATTCTACAGCAAAATCCACTTAGATAACGCAAAAATAGAGATGCACACTTGCCAACAAATTCTTTACAAGAATGAGAGAAGTGGTGGAATGAACCCTTTCTCTTGGAGTTATTTTCCTTTCAGCCTACAGCTGGTCCGATACACATGATCCCATTGAACAATGGTCAAATGACATTCAACTGGTTTCAACCCATAGCGGCTGTATGTATAGTCGCACGTAAACTACCACAGATTATTTGTCTTTTCATCTTCAGGACGCGGTTGCTCTTTATGTGTGACCAAAGGAGAATCATGTACGACACAATTAATACATAAAACACAGTCTGTCGCCACATGTAAACATGCATTCACAAGGATGAGCTGGCACATGTGCTTGTATGTATCTTCGTTTGCATACATACATGTTAACGTGTGAGCGTGTGTCACATATGTATTCTGTAACTCACACAGTTGACATTCGCCAGAATGACCAAAACCCACTGCCAACCAAAGAATGTTGACACATTGGTGACATTGGTGTCTGAAAAGTGGGCTTCTCTCAGTTTGGGTTTGTCTACAGTACATTGTTGGACATTTCATTCTGGACATTTCATAACGCTAAATGACACTTGCATGCATGCTCGCAGACGGGTAAAACAAATGATAATATCAGTACTTGACGATTGACGTTGACAATTTTTGTACCTACTAGAAAATCAACAGAGGATTTCTGGTCATCTTGCAGACATTTTACAACAGTTCGAGCAAAGTGCCTTTCTGAGGCAACATTCTTTTTCAAAACGATGGCGTCATCTCATATAACTGGAGACAAGAGGAGGATTCTGGGAGAACCCTCCGGAGGGAGTAAATGTAAGGCTTAGGTAATCTCTAACTACTTGCATTGTTGAGAGTAGACCGCTGCGTACCGCTCGCCCCTTTAGTCATCGACAGAAATAACATGCAGTGTTCATGCAACGTCTTCAGGTCAACCAGTCAACCTCCATCAGAAGCCACTTTGTCAATCGCCATTTAACTCACCAAATGTGTTTCTTTTTGTTGTTGGTTATTTTACATTTCTGCTTTGGTTGTACAAAAACCTTTGTCTTCTTTTAATATTGCAGGCTTAGCCTCGCAAAGGATAAAAATGATCATGCAATGATATGTCATGTGTGATTAACCAGTATGAAAAGAAACTATCAACAAATCGATCAATGTAAAAATGAGCCGCGCCACATTCCTTCCAACCCCCTCCCAGGGTCACTATGTGGTTCGGCCCCACCTCCTCAGGGGTCCGTGGTCGCTGGGTTTATTTTAGCCGTACGTGTGGCGTGTTGAGGGACTCTGTGCTGTCGGCGGAGGGCGTGGAGGTCTCAGAGTCCCCGAGACCCCCGCCCACCCTCACCCCTGTCCTCAGTAGTTCTGACGAGTAACGGGCCTCGGCTGTCCCCTGAGACAGGAAGTCAACGGCCCTCGTCTCCAAGTCCCTGTCGCTGATGAAGAGGTCTTCCTCTCCCCATCCGTCTCCTCCTCCACCTCCTCCTCCACCTCCTCCTCCTCCTCCTCCGGGGTCCTGGCAGCCTCCTGGGAAGCTGGAGGGGGAGTCACTGCCGGTGCTGGGGCTCGGGGAGGAGAGGCCCAGGCAGTGACGGGCGTCCATGTTGCCGCACGGGATCGCCTGCATCAGATCCTGCGCCGACATGGACTTCCCCAGGCTGCGATCGCGGTCCGCTTGGTCGGGGCCCAGGCAGCAGCCCACAGCCAGCGGCACCAGGGGCTCCATCTCCAGGCTCATGTGCCTCCTCCAGGAGCTCTCCTCCTTGGTGCTCAGCCTGGCGGTGCTGCTGCTGCTGCTGCTGTTGCCCTGCAACAGCCTGCCCAGCCCCAGGTCCAGGCCCAGGTCATCCACCGCCCCCCCGCGGTCCTCCCGCCCCTGATGATTCCCACGCAGGTCCAACGGGGACCTCAATGGGGCCACCTTGCCAGGGCCCAGAGTTCGGCTCGGCGGAGGAGGGGGTGGAAGTCTGGCCACGAGAGGGAAGCATCCGTCCCCTCCGCCCCCTCCAACCCCATCGGGGCTGACGCTGGTCGGGCTGAGGATGGCCGGCTCGTCCCCCCCACAGCCGGGAGCGGCGGGCTGGGCCTGGAGGTGGTGGTGGTGGTACCGATGGGGGAGGTGGTGGTGGTGGTGATGGTGGTGGTGGTGGGGCAGCGGCGAGGGGCTGAACAGGGAGGAGCTGAGGGCCGAGGGGGGCGTGGAGGCGGAGGTGTTGAGGTTGAGGTTGAGCTCGTTGGGCGGTACCAGGATGAGGTGCAGCCCGCCCTGGGACAGCTGGGCGGCGGCGTTGGCGGAGGAGCGCGAGACGCAGCCGCCCGACCCCGGCCCGACGCCGTCGCTGCTGGCCTGCGTGGAGCAGGAGCGGTCCTTGCCGAAGGAGGACTGGTAGTCGGAGGTCTGCTCCAGCTCAAAGAGCGGCAGGGAGGAGAGGGTGAGGGCGGAGGAGGGCCCCTTGTTGAGCACCTGCCGGTAGATGTCCAGCAGGGAGTCCAGCTTGGACTCAATGGACTGGACCTGAGAGGCGGGGGGAGATGGGCAGACATATTACCACTGTACATACAAGTCTACACAATATTCCACTGTGCTGACATCCACCATTTTGATTCACAGTCTCATCTTGAGGTGCATTACAATGAATGAAGTGATAATTGAATGTAAAACTGTATCAGCCTAAATCCACACTTCAAAAAAATATTCTAATCTATTAAAAGTTTTTGTAACGCTCAATACATTTCGACGTCCCACACACATCGCACACGTTGAGGATCCGCGTGAACAAAATGTAAGTCAACAAGCTAAGCGCTAACGGCGGCTGGTTGAGGGGTGAGCTCTGTGTGCAGCACCAACCTGCCGCTCCACCTTGCAGACTCGGCCCAGCATGCTCATGTCCTCCAGGATGTCCCCCTCCGAGAGCAGCTTCTCTCTGATCTTCTTATCCAGCGGGATCTGGCCCTTCCCAAGGATCTGGTCCACCCTGCATGGCCGCATGGGTCCGTGTTGACACACACACACACACACACACGCGCATGCAAACACGCACACAATACAATCACATAGAGACGGACACACACATACAAGTACAGACACACACACACACACACACACACAGACACACACACCCATTCAGGCATTGGTTACAGCAGAAAGGAGACAATCGCAAAGCAGTTGAGAAGCCCCCAGGCGCCCCAGAGAAAGGAAGGAGGAGGGATTACACACTGACAAAACAGCTGCACCTGCACTTTTCTCTCCCCAGCATTCCCCAACATTAGCCACAGAGGGGGGGCTCAGAGGGAGGAAGAGGTTTGTTATGAGTGACTCCCTGAACCCAGGTGGGTTCACGGGAAGACCGGGATGGCCCGAAGCTCCGGAGCGAATGAGTTTTTAATTCACCAGATCTGATTAAATGAGCTCAGAGATGACGCAGAAGAAAGAGGATACTGAAGAATGCCACCACCAAGAAACAAAGATCATCTGGATTTTATACGACCAGTTTGCCCAGAATATAAGTTTGTGATTAGTTGGGACGTGGGTAGAATGGTGAATTCTCATCCAGGGTATTGGGCTCAATATAAACAGTTGGATGCAGTTTTATATTATTGTGTTATTATGTTAGTTTATGTTAAGAATATGCATGGGTCATTACGATTCAACTTGCCTAAATAGGAATTGATCTTGGATATATCTGCGATGGACAATATGTCATCTGAAGAATGGCAGAATACCACTTACACTGCCACATTTATATACATATTACTGCAATATTCTCCACCTCCACAAGGGGTAGTATACTCTGACCACAAAGTGTTTACTGAGTGCCACTGCCACGTGAGTCCATGTTAAACAAACACGCATGTCTGTACATGATGAGCATTAAAGGTACAATATGTAAGACGCACACCGTGCGTTTAAAATGGGGACTGCTGTCTGAATTCACAATGTTGGAGAGA
The DNA here is from genome assembly GCA_027123175.1 of Urophycis cirrata. Classification (NCBI taxonomy): domain Eukaryota; kingdom Metazoa; phylum Chordata; class Actinopteri; order Gadiformes; family Phycidae; genus Urophycis; species Urophycis cirrata. The sequence continues at coordinate 16,180,234 of JAOPUH010000104.1, read as the reverse complement.
GCTGTCTCTGCCTGCTTCCTTCCCACCAGACTCAAAGCTCACTGGTTGCCAGATTGAAGAACGAGAACAAGAACAAACATGAGCACCAGGTAAGCCGAGCGCAACTC
>JAOPUH010000104.1:16175127-16177627 GCA_027123175.1 Urophycis cirrata | reverse complement strand
CGTCTGATGACATTTTTAAGAATATAATATTCCTCTTCGGTTTGTTCATATCTGCTGTGGTATTGTTGTAAATGTTAATACATTTATGAACATAATTAATTGAAAATATATCACCATATCTCACCACAGATGTTTCAGGATTAATACACAGAGGTAAAACTATCCAAAGGCTTTACTATTTAATCAGTTAGTCCATGCCAGATAGTACTCCACGCATCTGCATGCATCATAAGTGGTTATTGTTGGAGAATATTGTACGTCACTTTGATTGGGGATTTTTGAACAGCCAACATAGACAGCTCATTAAAGGGGAAAGATGTAGTCCTCAATAAATTGTAGCTGGGCTTGGCTTGTAATCATGAATAATATACATTGTTCTCTTGAGTAAAAAGTGTATGGACATATCAAAACCATGAGAAAGGCCATGTTCTTTCATCAAATGCTGGATATTTAGATTTAGAATGTTTAGGTGTATACTACTGTCAGCTAGCTAGTAACACACACATGCACACACACGCACACACACACACACACACAGACACACACACACACACACACACACACACACACACACATACACAAGCACGCACGCACGCACACACGCGCACACACACACACACACGCACACACACATGCACACACGCACACACGCACGCTTGGAAGACAGGCAGTGAACGCGTGTGGCTCACAGCCGTGTTTCCTGGGGCTTCAGTGTCCCCATAAGGAGACAGTAGATAGTGAGTATAGGACCACAGACGTGAGGATGTGGTTTGGCGGTCTATCAGTCACAGTGTGAAAATAATGGTTGTATCTCAATCACACCGAACCATCCAGTCAGTTCATCGGGGGTACGGGCGCATCCAGTGTGGCAGCCGCGGGGGGGGGGGGGGCAACCAGAAGGCCGCCCTGCCCACCGGGAGGGAAGGCAGGTCGAGCTGTGGCTATAAGCCCAGAGCCAAAGGTGGGGAGGTTAGCATGGTTAGCATGGCTGCCGTGCCCATAAGGACAGGACCAACAGTGAGTGAGCGGACCCACAGTGAGTGTTTTGGACCAACACCTGCGTTGGTCCGACGGCGACGCCTCAATGAAAAGGCTCTGACCCCCACCAAAGTTAAAGGGCGGACATTTTGCCATTGCGGCAGACGGGCGGTAATATGAAGGTGATGAACGGGGCAAGGGTTTGGGGTGGAAGTGTAGGTGACAGGTGTGTGTGTGGTGTCTGGTGCGTGTGTGTGTGTGTGTGTGTGTTTGTGTGGGGGGGGGGGTATAAGAGAGAGGTCTTACCCCAGTAGAGGGCAGTCTTTTGCCGTCAGGGTTCGGGCGCATGGGCAAGGAACTGTAGAGTCGAACACCTCGATCTGCAGGACCGTATCTGTTCTGGAAGGTGAGAATGGGAGGAGGCAGGGAGGGAGGGAGGGAGGGAGGGAGGGGATTGAGAGACATGGGGGAGACAGAGCGAGAGATTAAGTACAAGTACTTATTTTTATGTATTTATTTCAATGAATACCACGATACTTGATCAACTGATTAGGAGACCGCTGGGCGAAAGGTTCCCTGTCCTTCGCCTGGATGGAAGACCAAGGCAACATGACCACCGTATGGAAGAAGGGATGACGCTTGACATTAAACACAGAGCGGACACAGAGAATTTTTCTTTTTTTTTCTTTTCAGATCGCCCCCTGAACGGTGACGGTTCCTCTGAAACCGGGGAAACGGTCTGTCTGAGCAGCGTCGACATCCAAGTTTCAGACGTTGAAGATCACTTTAAAATTGAAATCCTATCATGGCCAAGTGTAGCGCAGTGAAGTCTGCAGCCAGGAGTCCCTTTGAGTCAAGTGCTCGGGCAGTCAAGGTCACTTGGGCTAATAATCTGTCACAGTTTACTCTCGAATGTAAACAGTCTGTGGTGAGCATGTCCTCTATGACACTTCCCCAAGTTCCAAGCCTGCCTATACTTAACGCTAGTGTGTGGGCGCTGCCGTGCGTGTGTGCATACCTGTGTGTGGTGTGTGAGCGAGTCAATCAGCGGGTGAATGGGTGTGCGTGTGCCTGTGTGTGTGCGTGTGCGTGTGCGTGTGCGTGTGTGTGTGTGTGTGTGTGCGTGTGTGTGTGCGTGTGTGTGTGCGTGTGTGCGCGTGCACGTGTGTGTGTGGTCCACTCCGGGCGTGTGCGGTCTGGAGTGGTGCAGAATGACCTGAAGGAGCTCGGGCACAGCCTGCAGGACCTGGGAAGGAGAAGCTAATGATTCACAACAAGTGGTCCTTGGCGAGGGGGAGAGTGTTTAGCTCTGTGAGGCTCACATCAAGGCCCCCGAACACAGCAGGGGGGGCGCCTATCGGGCTGCACATGACCTGTCTCCGTTTCCTCTCTCTCTCTCTGTGTCTGTCTGTCTCTGTCTCTCTCTCTCTCTCTCTCTCTCTCTGTGTCTGGCTCTCTCTCTCTCTCTCTCTCTCTCTCTCTCTCTCTCTCTCTCTCTCTCTCTCTCTCTCTCTCTCTCTCT
>JAOPUH010000104.1:16041274-16056445 GCA_027123175.1 Urophycis cirrata | reverse complement strand
ACTCACCCACCCACTCCTTCCTCCTCCCACACTCCCAGGAGCTGCCTCTCCACTTTGTCACGCACGTTTGCCCCACCGCGCAGAGTCACAAAGTCTACGTCTGATCTCTTTACCCCCCCCGCCCCCAGGACGGAGAAGATCGACCAGGTGATCCGACAGTGGGAGGGCTCCTTCTTCAAGGGGAACCCCAAGCTGCGGAAGAAGTCGGTGTCGCTGCGCTTCGACCTGCACATGGCGGCGGCCGACGAGGGCTGCGCCCAGACCAAGCAGGACAGCCTGCCGGACGTGGAGGTCCGCCTGGTGATGAAGAGGTCCCGCAGCATCCCCACCATCACCTAGCCACTGGCCTCGGTGGTGGTGGGGGGGGGCTCGGAGATTAGACAGGGAGAGTGAGAGAGGGAGGGAGGGAGGGAGAGGGAGAGAGAGAGAGAGTGAGAGAGGGAGAGAGAGAGAGAGAGAGTGAGAGAGGTTGAACGAATGGGATGGTGAATTTTTATTCTGTTGCACCCTCCTGGGGGTCCCCACTGAGTCCTTGTCAGCCTGTCCCACAGAGTCGTGTAGACGCAACACATTCGGCTTCTTCTGCTACCGCCGCCGCCGCCGCCGCCCGGAGACCGATTCATGAGCAACGAGGAAGGAGAAAAAAAACGCTAAAGAATTTCTTAAGAGAAAACACGAGAGCAGAAACACATGAGGTCCCGTGCCTCCCGGAGAATAATACGAAACGGTTGACCCTGTGTTTGTCTTTATATTTCATCTTTCTATATCAAAACAATGCTGATGTTACTGTGTCAAATTAAAAGTACTCAGACTGAATATTAATGCTGCAATCAGTACGATGAGGACATATCCTTGTGCCAACTTAAAAATGAGATTATTGTTGTTATTATTATCATTATTAGTATTAGTATTAATTCTAGTTATACACAGCTTTTAGCTATAATTGAACAGTGGAAAAATCTTGAGACCATTTCACAACAGTGTGTGTGTGTGTGTGTGTGTGTGTGTGTGTGTGTGTGTGTGTGTGTGTGTGCGTGCGTGCGTGTGCGTGCGCGTATGTGTGTCTTACCCACAAGGAGCTTTGTCATTGTAATCCACTCTCACTATATTCAAGGAAACCATTTTCTGGCAACTGAAATTAGTAATGGCCACAATGTATTGCCAAGAATGTATCACTGTGACCTTATTTGCAGTGAGGATTTTACCTTGTGTTTCAGTTTTGATAGCCTACTTCAACCAGAAGGGGGCAGTATTTGTAAATAGGTAACGCTTCAGTATCTTTAACGCTTGTTTTAAGGTTGTGCTATACATGCGCGGATCTTCAACACGCTACACCACACATTAAAACAGATGTTATGCCACATTTTCGCTGGCACCAAAGATACAACAAACGAAAACGAATCAGAAGAGAGAGAGAGAGTGAGGAGCGAGTGGTGGATCAGTTGGGTGTTTCCTGATGTTAAAAAAAACGAATATAAATATATCTATGCAGTTTTCTTCTGAGCTTGGGTTTTGCTATGCTACGTTGAGCACTTAAAAGTATGTTCCCTCTTATTTTGGGAGATATTTAACTTCAGAATAACTCTGGTAACTGTATGGTTTATCCGATGATTTATCCTTTAAAATAAAAGTCATATACGTTGCAAAGTGTATTGTTGTTTGTTATATAGCTTTGTTACTATGATTTGAGGATCCATAAGGAATGGATCTAAGACACACACACACACACACACACACACACACACACACACACACACACACACACACACACACACACACAGAACGGGACAGAAAACACAGCCAATAAATGTTGACCAGACCTTTATTGGTTATAAGCAGAAGAAAACCTGATAAATTACAAAGAACGTTACACAAAAAAATCTTTACAAGTGCATTCCAATAAATACATCCTGAGGCATACAGAAGCCACAATCTCTTCTACTGGCATGAACATATTGCAGTGTGGCTGCATCTTCAACTTCTCACAGAGCCTGGCCTCTGCAGTGCTCAACCTCGCTTGTCACGTGAACATCCCCAGAAGAATGGACTCAAGTCAATACCAGTGAGTAAACACCAGGTGAGACCTCTGGCGTCGTACCTGACCTGAGCCCATACAACTTGGGCTCAACCCGCTAGTCCCAACATGCTGACCATGTCGGTGGGGACCACACCTCGCGGGTGTGGCGGGCAGGTGCGATTCCGACCCACTGTGGGTGCTATGCGCTACGTGTCCCTTCCCTCGACTTGCAAAAGACCCACAGAAATGCTTAGTTTAAACGGTAGAGGGCCATGGGCGGCCATGGGGGGCTAGGGCTTGTTGGTGGATCTAGGGCTGGTTGGTGGATCTAGGGTTTGTTGGTGGATCTAGGGCTTATTGGTGGACCTTGGGATCGTTGGTGGATCTCAGGCTGATTGGTGGATCTAGCGCTGGTTGGTGGATCTAGGGCTGGTTGGTGGATCTCGGGCTAGTTGGTGGATCTAGGGCTGGTTGGTGGCTCTAGGGCTGGTTGGTGGCTCTAGGGCTGGTTGGTGGATCTCGGGCTGGTTGGTGGATCTCGGGCTGGTTGGTGGCTCTAGGGCTGGTTGGTGGGTCTAGGGCTGGTTGGTGGCTCTAGGGCTGGTTGGTGGGTCTAGGGCTGGTTGGTGGGTCTAGGGCTGGTTGGTGGGTCTAGGGCTGGTTGGTGGGTCTAGGGCTGGTTGATGGAGCCCTGCATGACGTCAATGGCCTCTGCGCAGCACTGGAGCGGGTCATGCTCGGCGAACACGTGGCACACGTTCCCCACGCCGGCCTCCGTGCCTTTCGCCACGAAGCCAAACATCCTGCGGGCGGCGGCAAGGGGAGTGAGATTAGATTAGCGGTGCGTTTGGCGTCTTGACGACGGCACGTGCCACATGGCGCCCTACGCACTTAGGGCGGACACGGAAGGATTTTTAAAAACAGATGATAAGATTTGACGAAGACGTGAAATACGCACCTCCCTCCAAATTTGCCGCCTTTGAGCCACCTGCGACGAGGGGTGAAGAGGAAGGAGCAGACGGTTAGATCGATAGGTCGAGACGTGACACCCTGTTTGACTTACACAAAAAAAAATCCCTTGACTAATCTTAACGTCAACATGAAGTGTTGCAACACACCGTGACGCTTCACTCAGTCAAATGAATATCTCAAAGATAGGAGCTGCCTGGCAGCCGTGAGTCACACAGCCTCACTGGGGCGTGTTGCTCTGCTCTACAATGAACCACGCCGGGTTCACCGCTAACATGTGGCAGGGCTGCTAACCGCTCGGGGGGGAATACTCACAATCGTTTGTCTGGATCTTGACCGCTGTGGCTCAGCAGGTGAGCCGGGTAGTGGCGCCTGAAGAACAGTCTGCGAGGAGGAGGGTTTACTGAGGGTTAGTACCAAGAAAGCACAAGAAGGAAATAAAAAACCCTGCTCATCCTATTGTAAAGCCACTGAGTTCTTTTCTCCCCCGGGGTCTCAAGAGACGCCGCCTGGGAAAGATTCTGAAGATGCTAATTATCTGCGTAATTACGGAGAGGAAGTGTGGACACGGTGATGTTGGACTGAAGCTGCCGTCACGTTAGCAGCTCGCTGTGTTGTGGCCTGCAGGACACCGCTGCTGCGCTGCAGTCCAACCAGGTCCAGTCTGACTGTCGAATGGTATTTTAAGGGAGCTAGTCTAGTCCAGGCATGGACTGGTGGCCTGGACTAGACTAGCCAGACTAGACTAGGACTAGACTCTCCACAGACTACCTTGAACAAGCCGGCCCAACCCCGACGTATCTAAAACAATTCACTGTACAAACGAGGATAAAAGCACATGTTTGTAACTAGCACTGAGCGGTGCATTTCCATGACCAAATTAAAAAACAACAACAACAACAACATACTTCCTCTTGACGTCGGTCAGCGTGACTCCCTTCTCGCACACCCTGAAGTTGACCACGGTGGGCGTGATGGGCGTCACGGCGTCCTTCTCCAGCGTGGTGGTGACCGCCCTCCTCACGGCGCAGGGCCCGGTCAGCATCTCAGTCGGGATGGTGTTCAGGTAGAGGAAGTTGCTGGCTGTTGGGGATCAACATGTCGGGACTATTGAGTGGGTGGCGGTGTGGGTGGAGGTGAAGGTGGAGGTGCACGGCTGCTCAGACAAGGTGGGGTTCTGTCACATGATCCACCGTGGTATGGTGGATCATGGTTATGATTCATGTCAGGAATAATAATGAGTGTCTATCTAGTTGGTCTACTGGCTGAGAGATTAATCTTAAATGTCCAGTTGGCTAACTGTTATCCCACAGACACACCGAGGAGAAGGTAAAGGTGTAACACATGTTAGCTCCGCCCATCTTACCAGTTTTAGTCTTGATGTCTGACGCTGTGCTGTCATGTGACCCTTCTTCTTCCACTCCCAGTTCTGTGTGATAGACAAGTGAGTCAGAGTGTCAGGTAGACAGCTGGAGAGACACACACACACACACACACCCACATACACACACACACACACACACACACACACACACACACACACGCACACACACACTTACCATGAGTCTGAAGCAGTAGCTTGCAGGGTAAAGCATACGCTGTCACCATGTGTTGGTAGACGAGAGCAGATAGACTACCTGATATGACAGAAGCACAAAAAAGCAAACAATAAATCATTCAGAATCAATTCTCTGGAACGCCATAAATTCTGTTTCCTGTTCCATTTCCCTGTGGGCAGCCACAGTGTGGCCCCTCCGCCCCTCCCCACTCAAAGGGAGCTGATAAGCGAGCCGCGGCTCCGGGTGAAGTCACCCGGGGCGTGTTTGATGTGGGCCCCGCCCCCCTGAGAGCAGGTCCACGGGGGCGGGGCGGGCGGCGGCCACCCGGCTGTGCGCGGAGCTGACCTCAGGCTCCGCCCCTGGGACCGGGCCGAGGGCGCTGCTCTGTGATGTGTGACCGGAGGTGTGATAAAAAAAACCAGAGCTGTGTTTACCAAAGTAGGGTTCGTGCTGGGAGCCTTTGATGCGCACGCCCTTGGCCGACGACTCGATGAGAAAGTGCCTCATGGAGTCTGAGCTGTTCTCTCCTGTCAGGGGGCAGAGGCAGCATTATGGATAGAGCAACAATAGAGCAGCGTGCAAACACAGGGCCATTCATAGAGCTTCACAAAGGAGGAAACCACATGGAAAAACACAGCTAAAGGACAATCGGTAACAAAAATGAACTAAATAAATAAGTTTAAAAATATATATAAAAAAAATATATATATATATATGGTGGAGATACAAAAAACAAAACACATCTTATTAACAGATAAGATGTGCTCAATGTATTGCATCAGGTGCTTGTAGCAGGTGTACAGGGAACGCCTATGTAGCCTACTGCATCTACTCCATCTACTCCATGAGCCTCAAAGGTGCCCCCAAAATAACCCCCCCCCCCCCCCCCCTCGCCACATGTTGTGTAGTATAGTGTTAAGATATTCATTTAGTTTTTCGCTTTTCAGTTTCAGTCTTTTGCCTGGCTGAGCTCCAGCGGCTGACCCTCCGGTGTCTGTACGAGACGGAGGGAACGGGAGCGCGGCCCACGCAGGCCGGCCGGGCTTCGTGTTCCCTCATGTTTGGAGGGCCCGTGGAGTCACCCGGCCCGTGACTCCACGGGTGAAGCAACCGTCTCACTCTCACTGACTGATGTGAGAGTGACTGCCGCTGGCAGGTGATGCTAAGTTTGCTAGCGGGCTGGCGTGCGCATTTACGTGCACAATGTTATTCTGGTGGCTGGCTTTTGTTATTGTTATTGTTCTACGTGTAGATTGCTGTAGTAGGAGTCATAGTTGTAGGAGAAGTATAGCAGTCGTAGAGGTGTTGTCTTTAATTGTAACTTTTGACTTTTTACCGCTAACATGCCAATTGCATTCCTATCCATGCATCCAATCTGCTGCAGTTGTTCATAAGAGTGTCTCAGACTAATCCAGGCCAGGGGGTGAGTTGTAGAAGGACTCCAGGCCAGGGGGTGAGTGACTACCTGCATGGCTTGCGGTGGGAGAGAAGTTCTTGGAGTCCGGCTCCACCTTCATCACCAAGCCAAAGCTGCCCCGGTAGGATGTGCTGTCTCTCACCACAAACACTCCGGGCTGCTTGTCCTTCACCAGGGCCTCGGCTGCAAACAAAGCATCCCAGATACAGATACGTGAAGACCATTTCATGTGGTCGACGTGCACCGCACCGCATCTCCACAATGGTGATCACCCTGACAAATGGAAACACACTCTGTGCACCCGACGATTTACTGACAATTTTCCCTTCGTTCCGTTGCAGTGGTTTGCTTTTTCAACTCACATTCCCAAACAGGTTTCTCTGATTCTGACGTGCTGACAATAATATTAATTCGTTTTGAGTTGTTATGTTGGGTTCCTTTAAAGGGAGTGGAGAGGAATTTTTGGCTCACCTTCAGCCCGGTTTATGTGTGGTCGGAACCAGATCTTTGATGTGTCCATGACAAATTTCATCGAGGGCTGACTTCCATGGAAATGGGCTTGGAAACCTACGAGGCCCATAAAAGTGTTTTAAGATTCAAGGTTTATAGGGTCAAGCATGCCAGAAGAAGCCAAGCCTCTTCACGGTGCATTCCTGCTCGTACAAGCAGCATGAAAAGGGCACGCTAGACTCTGAACCATGCCACTTCACTGCAGCCATCACAGTAAAAACATTCAGAGCATTCAAACGAAGAAAAAGAGTCCATTGATGGCTCAATGAACGAAGGCAGTTTTTACCCTATGAATCAAATTCAATCTGTGAGTCAAAGCACAAGAAACAGAAACATCAACTTTCGGAGCGAGGGCAATGTGTCTCGGTGGCCGTCGACGACGCGACCCTGCAGACTCACCGTGAGGGATGGCCGGCTTGGCGGGCCCGTCCTGGGCTGCGCACGGCGGGTGGCCCGGCGCTGGTTCCTCCGGCGCTCCGTTGACCAGCACCACGGGGATGTCCGGCAGCGACCCGGCCAGCGACGCCGGGCTGCTGTGGCTCCCGGAGCTGTGCAGCTCCTGGAAGTGGTCCAGCGTGGAGGGCCTGGTGGACGAGGGCCTGGTGTCCAGGGAGCTTCTGGACACGTTGCTGTAGGAGCCCGACGTGCGCACTTGGAGGAGGGACTCCGGGCTGTCCGGGTCCTCGCTGGCCAAGGACAGACAGCTGTGGGTCGGGGGCGAGACGCGGGGGCATTGTTAACATCAGGGCACAAACACAAATGCTCCATTCGATGTGCCGTCATAAACCTCAACCTGAGTTTTTTTGTTTGATTTGTTTTGTAGCTCGCAGGATAGTCAAGTGTATGACCAACCGAAAAGGAGCCGGGTTCGATCTCCAGTGTCCAAAGCCTGACCTGAAAGCATCCTTCAGTAACCAACCCCTCCCTGCTCCTTAATGACACAGATGTACATTCCGTGTAGGTCGCTTGCACTAAAAGCACCTGCTAAACGCCTGAATAGATGCCTTAAGAATAGATGTTACTCTGATTATTAACACAAATCCATCCGCTTTGCACACGACGCATCGCGCGGTCCTGACTCTCCTTCGCCCCAGAGGAACACAGGACTCCGTGACAGGACTCCGTGACAGGACTCCGTGACAGGACTCCGTGACAGGACTCCGTGACAGGACTCTGTGCTCCACACACACCGCTCCACACCACTCACCTGCCCAGCATGTAGCTGGTGTCGGAGCCGGGAGACATGGACAGCATGGAGAGGCCGCTGTTCCTGTTGAGGTGCTGCTGCGCGCGCAGCGGCGACTGGGAGCAGAGGGTCTCCCCCCCTGCCACCGAGGGGGTCCGCCGCGGCACGCTGCCGCACGGCAGCGGGGGTCTCGACCAGGAGGAAGAGGGCGAGCCGCAGAAGATGAGGGAGCCTTGGGGGCTGCAGCTGGCGCCGACGGCGGCGGCGGCGGGGATGGGGATGCTGGGTGAGGAGCCCCCCGGGGGGCAGCCGCGGGGGACCAGCACGCAGCGGTACAGGTCCTCCTCTGGAGAGGACTCTTCTGGAGGAGAGAGAGAGGACAGACAGGCATTAGGGCGGCCGTCGCTCAGTGGGTAGAGCGGGTGGACAGAGCGGGTCGTCCGCTAACCGTAGGGTCGGCGGTTCGATCCCCCTCCTCCAACTGTCCACATGTCGAACCCAAAATGAACTGATTGTAAAGTGGCTTTGGACAAATGCGTCTGCTAAATGCCCCTTTACCCTTACAGGCAGAAAAGGGGAAATTGGGAAATCAGCGCGGACATCCTCAGAACACGGAACTTTGCTTCACTCCCTCGTTTCCATGACATCTTGTGCAAGATAACCACGTCCGTGCACTCGATAACGTGAGAGGAGCTCTGGGTCGTGGAAAAACATGATTGCTTGGTGCCTCCCCAATGTTCCCCTTGCCTGGTTGGATTCGGCCATGCGACTCCACCAAAGCGTTGGTCTGGTGTGTGTGAGCACAGCTGATGGATACTGATGCTACTTAAAGCAGGTACCTACTTGCAGTCCCAACCCAGTGCTTTCATTCCTACCCAAATACAAATTCCACAACATTGTGTTCCTGGTCTTATATTCCGTTGGTGCAAGGACTTCTATGAGTTTAAACTTGCTCCTGCTTAGCTACTCCACTTGTTATTGTTTGATCTGCTCGGTTTTAGGCACAGGACGCTAGGCCTACTTCGTATCTCACGACAGATGCTGACTAAGAAAATGGAAAATGGGTGATGTGCCATAGCGTGCTAGTGATAACCGCGTTTACTGCGAGTGACATTAAAATGCATTGGGGCACGGGGTACTGAGCGTCTTCTAAACATTTCCAAATGTGGTCAGAGTTGTGCCGTGTTGTGGAACTACATCAAGGTGTGTTACAAGAAATGCAATGAGTTTAGACGTGCGCTTTTTTTTAACGACAGGAAATGTGTCGATGTGTGCGTGTATGTGTGTGTGTGTGTGCGTGGGTGTGCATGTGTGCGTGTGTGTGTGTGTGTGTGTGCGTGTGTGTGCGTGCATGTGTGTGCGTGCGTGTGCGTGTGAGTGTGTGTGCGTGCGTGGGTGTGTGTGTGTGTGTGTGTGCGTGTGCGTGCGTGTGCGTGTGGGTGTGTGTGTGCGTGTGTGTGCGTGCGTGCCTGTGCGTGTGTGTCTGGGTGTTTGTGTGGGTGTGTGTGTGTGTGTGTGTGGGTGTGTGTGTGTGTGTGTGTGTGTGTGCGTGCGTGCGTGTGTGTGTGTGGGTGTGTGTGTGTGGTTGTATGCGGGCGTCACCCTGCACCGGTGAACTCAGCTATGCCTGCGATTCACAGGGCGCGGCACGCAGCCTGGGCAGCCGTCCAAACGCTGTCGAGTGGCGTAATTAACCTGAGTGCGTAAAAATTCGACTCCAGAACACTGGTGAATTTCCATAGCCCTGGGCCCTCCATGTGCAATTGGTCACAGTTCTCAAAGAGCAGAGTGCGCTCTAATTACTAAGCACGCACCCGTAGCAAATAAATACTCAGGATAGGGTAGAGGCTGTTTTGTGTTAGCCTGTAACAGGCTCACCTGTGTAGGAGCTGACGCTCATAGGACTTCTGGCCACCGGCAGGGGTGCGAACGTGGGATCCAGCTCCAGGATGAGCTGGTTGAGGTTATCCAGGGAAACTTCGAGCTCAGGGTCACTGAACGCATCGCTTGACTTTGGTTGACTCGGGCTCGGACTCTTGGGCATCGCAGACGAGTCCAGCTTCACGGTTTGGCCCACTCGCAGGACATGGTTGGGTATCACGTAGGACATGTCTGCCACTGTAGGCATACCGTTGGGAAATAACAAACCACTTGGTGTCTGCAGGACAGGACAGAAACAGACAGTGAATGGAGCAGTTAGATGAGTTGGATCCATTTCACATCGTGGACCTCTCTCTTATGTGCTCAGGTATTCGGTTACAGCCGACGTTTTCCCAGATTCTCAAATAGTCTCTTGTTGTGGAGCAGAACCCGAGGGCTGTAAAACAACTCGGCTTGAATTGTCCCGGTTGCACGCATGCTGCTTTAAACTTGGGCAGCCCGCTATTGTGCAAAAGGGCCACACACACATCTATTGAAACAGCACACAGCTATTGAAAGGAGATGGTAGGCCTACTGTATAGACCACCACACCGGTCGTCATGACAGTGAAAGGTAAGTGATCAATGCAGTTCATGTTGTTGGTTACAACCTTTTGACCCTGGATGAATGATCCGGAACACTGTGATGCATTGGGATTCCCTCCCGCGTTATGTCAGCGGGAAAGAGACGCTCCCCAGCCATGCTTCCCTCAAACCTCTGGTCTAAGATAAGGAGTGGCCATGAGCTGAATCACCCACCGCGGCTTGAGGTTACCATGGCTACAGACTATTGTTGTAAACACACTTTCACTGACGAATAACTGGAAGAGAGATGCTCCACTGCCAAGCCTCTACCGCTCATGATATACAGTCATTACACAGATCAACATTGTGTGCAGCGGTGATATACAGTCATTACACAGATTAGAAAATGTGATATTAATAGGCTTTTACACTACTGCTTTTGACATATAGTATGTAGGCCTACAGTATAGTACTAGAGTAAAGTACAGAAGGATTTACTACAGTGGATAAGTCAGTCTATAATAGATAAAGTCTATGTAATAAAGACAAAGTACAAACTTTTGATTGAGCCACATATTTGTAGAAGTACTTTTTGCTTTGAATACTACGGACCTGCTGAAGTCTACATACACACATCTACAAGTCTATGCACAGCTATTTTGTGAAAGGAATTCCAATTCAAAGGGAAGTTTGGAATAACTGGGGATTTTTTTTTAATAATAATTTATTATTATTATTGTTATTAATAATAATAATAATAATAATAATAATAATAATAATAATAATAATAATAATAATAATAATTAGAGTCTAATAATAATTAGACTCAATCCATGTTGCGGTCACGTTGTCAAGACAGAAGGAGAGGCTCCATTACCTTGTTCTCTTGGTGCTGCTGCGTCTGTCTTCTTGAGCAGGGTGTTGTGTTTGGTCTGTCTCGCTGCGCTCACTGTCTTATCAATGACTCCCAACCCTTTCTCCTGTAAGCCAATAAGCTTCCCTGAGGCAGCTGAGGTGCGTTGCTGTATGCTTCCCTCTTGATGATATCACCCTGCCTAGACTACAGGGCTGGAGTTATTTTCCTGAGAAGAAGTCATGTTTGATGACAGCGTGACAGGGTTTGTGACTCATTGAGTATTTCTACATGCTTAGAGCGAAGTCAGTGTTGATGCAACTTTGAGGGAAAATTTGTAATTTGTAGTAAACCAGTTTGTAATTGGTTTGTAGTGTGTGTGTGTGTGTGTGTGTGTGTGTGTGTGTGTGTGTGTGTGTGTGTGTGTGGCTTTCCTTTACCCAGGATTGTGTTAAAATCTACGATTTTCAGATAGATTTATTAAAATGACAGAACTGTAGCCAGTATCTTTGACCAAGCTTGACAAAAGATCGAGTGGATTTGTAACTAAAGATATGTTGTTGCATATACAGTACAGTGCTTTGTCATTTCCCAGGTTTGATTCCCACCAGTTGTGCTATGCTACATGTCATTCCCACTGTCTTTCTGCTTCACTGTCCCACCCATAAAGGCAGAAAAAGCCTATCAAATATATAAAACCAATATTTAAAGATTTTATGGATATGATCTTGACTTGAAACAAACGATCCATTAAAAGAAATATTGAAAACACCTATAGAAAACATTTGTCAGTTTAGTTTATTTACAGATCAAATTACACTCAAAAGATATGTTGTTTATTATAAACGCTTTACATTTTACAGACCCCTGTATTTACACACATACTGAACATGTATTTACACACATTATGTAATGTAATGAGGAAATTGTTCTTTCAGTTGCACTTTCAGAACAGTTCAGAATTAAATTGAATTGTCCGAATCAAGATAGCCTATATATTAGACCTTGCAATGTATATGTAAATTATAATGATGGAGGAGGTATAAAAATTGATGGTTGGAATAATCACCTTTTGGAATAGATAACAACTTAGATAGCAAACACTGAAAATCTCTTGTTCTACAGTCTGTTTATAAACTCTTTGATATCACTGAGCAATGATTAAATTAGGAGCTTATTCAATGTAAAAACAACAAAAAAAAAACGAACGAAAGAAGAAAACAAGAAAAGATAGCCATTGACTCAAATACACATTTAAGTCATTCATAGCACTCTGTACATTCTACAGCTCTATTCTGCCTGCCGCCATCCTCACACTTGTGGTTGACAGGTCAGGTAGACTCCAATCAGGGACCAGATGCGTTGATTGGTCTGAATTGAGGTGTGAGCACCCTACACTGTGAATTCGCTAACATATGAGGCAGGCGCAGTCGATTCAAAGCACACATCATCAGAGAGATAGACGGGTAGCTGTAGGATGTGGTGTTGCTACCATATTGCACTCTACTAATAGCGTGGGCAGCATCAGACCTTCAGGGGGAGAACGTGGTGGTGGTTTCAGTGTCTGCGGTGCTGCTCCTCCTGCTGGACTGTGTGCTGTACCTCCGGTGGGTCTCGCTGGTGATCCACCTCGCCCACCTCATCAGCTTCAGCAGGTCCTGGCGGAACTTCACCCCGATGAAGCCGTACACCAGCGGGTTCAGGCAGCACCGGAACACCGCTAGGATCTGCGTGACGTCCTCGGCGAAGCGCATCGCTTTCTGGAAATCGCAGTCCTCGTTGGGGCCCCTGGCGATGTCCAGGGTGCTCCCGAACAGCACCAGGGTGTACGGCGCCTGGCAGACCAAGAACGCCGCGGCCACCGCCAGGATGACCCTGAGGGCGCGGTTGCGCTCGAAGCTGCGGGAGCGGCGCAGCGTCCGGGCGATGGCGCTGTAGCAGAAGGTCATCACCAGGAGCGGCACGAAGAAGCCCAGGGAGATCTGGGTGCTCTGGATGCTGACCTGCAGGCCGAACGAGGAGTTCCCGGGCCAGTAAGGGGTGCAGGTGGCGTGGCGGATGGCGACGTACCGCATCTCGGGCGTGGACAGGACCAGCGCCGCCGCCCACACCCCCGCTGACGTCAGCTTGCTGAGGAGGGCGGTTTTGTCGCGGAGGCGGTGCGCGGACACTGCCTTGGTGATGGCGAAGTAGCGGTCCACGCTGATGCAGGACAGGAGGAATATGCTGCTGTAGAAGGTGACCTTGTTCAGGGTGTACATGGCCTTACACGCGACCAGGCCCAGGGCCCAATCCGCCAGGGAGTTGGCCGCCCAGAAGGGCAGCGAGAGCGTGAAGAGCAGGTCGGCGAAGGCGAGGTTCAGGAGGTAGACGTCGGTCATGGTCTTGAGGCGACGGAAGTGGACGAAGGTGAAGACGACCAGGCCGTTGCCCACCAGGCCCAGGACACAGACGGCCAGGCAGAACAGGGGAATGAACCACAGACGGAACTGATGGTTGCCGCTGTGCTCGCAGAGGGAGTTGTACTGGCTGTAGTCAATAGTGCTGTCATCGTAGTCGCCGTAGAACGGCATGCTCACGTTGTCTGGGTCGGGCTCCGGCTGCCTTTGGGACCAGCAGGTCTGAAAGGAATTGTAGCATGTAACCATCTTATCTTGACTGATTAAAGTGAGTGTTGGAAATAGTGTAGGAAGCAGTGAGGATCTGTACGGCTATAAGGACATGGTGCATCTCAGCTTCTATGGAGAGATTCTACGTTGTTGTTGTGGTTGTTGATGTTGTACTGACCTTAACATTGAAGATCCAAAGAAACAACAACGGCACAAATATCACAAAATCTGAAAGACAGAGTCAGGGTTATTTCTATCGATGCATTATAGCACACAACTGAATCAATAACAGACACAGACGGGGAATTAATTCAGTGACACGGAGGTGGGCATAAGGTGGTTTGCAGCAGCAAGACAAACTAGGACTAAAATCTACATACTACTACTAGAACTACAATTAACATACTACTACTAATAATAATAATACAACCATTACCACAGTATTTAAACACTATTGAAGTCCTTACGGAATGGTACTTTTATCAACTTGATACATTGTTTTCATTGCTATTCATTTACTATATTAACTATACCAGTGATACATATTATTTTGCTAACTACGATAACTTAGTGAAATACTCACCGTTGACTCTGGGCATGTCTTCGCTGCCTCGTGTTCACCTCTCACCTTCTTGACAGTGGTGAGCTGTGAGAGAGCTTCTCTCTGCTCTCTGAGAGGTTGCCTGGTGGCTGGCTGAGATGCACCTCAAGAATCACGTGGTGATGAAGAAAGCACAGGATCCTGAACCAAAGCCTGAAAGTGTGATTATCTGGGTAATGCTGTTCTAATAATCACCGGTGTAAACGTTACCTCATGCACAATGCATAGTAAAACATGCAAATAGCCTTTTTTTTGTTACCATGCTTTGCTCAGCAGGTGTTGGTGCTTTGGCCACCGGTAAATGATCATCAAAGACCACAGAGCACAGAGAGACACAGTTACTATAAATCTGATTCTACATCTCTTACTATATTCTTGAATAAAAAAAAAAACAGGTTGTGAAAGGTGCTAAATCTAAATTCAAAATGTTCCGTATTCCTCTTCGCATACGAAACCAGCACACCACACGCTCTCTCTCTCTCTCTCTCTGCACTCTGCTCTGCATAGATGCACAGCTGCATACCTGTTCATCAATGTGGTTTAAGATCCAACTTTCACCTTAAGGTGAAACTTAACCACATTGTCTACCAAGAGGCCCCAGAAGTATCAACTTCAGTTACAGTTACAGGACGATGGATCAAGGCCTACTTGCACACAGCGGATGTATTATACATTGAAGAATTTACTGGGGTGTTGTTTTGTTAGTTGGAAAGCCATAATGTTTTCACCATCGTTGAAGATCAACGATGGTGAAAACTGCGTAACAAGAAATGGAGGCAATGTATTTAAACCAGTAGAGCACCCACTCAGATGATGCCCTGCTGGGCCACTCAGCATTGCTGCTTGCATCTTTCTCCGAGAACCGCTCATCACAAACATCTTCTCGCTCACCGCTGCAGTTCCATGGGTCCTCGGCGACACACCTGCCCAGCCTGAAGTCAATCGGAAATATATATCGAAGGAAGGACAGATAGACAGACTTCCAGTCTCTCTATAGACAGACAGA
>JAOPUH010000104.1:15963367-15975822 GCA_027123175.1 Urophycis cirrata | reverse complement strand
CTCTCTCTCTCTCTCTCTCTCTCTCTCTCTCTCTCTCTCTCTCTCTCTCTCTCTCTCTCTCTCTCTCTCCAGTCCACTTTACAGTGAGGCACATCTGTAAAGCTAATTTACTAATGAAGGCTACCTTTAAGTACCTCAAACTATTACATTCTTGTTACTCTTACGGCCCATTCCAATAGTTTTCCATGTTATCTTTAATCAATTGTAATCTCCCATACATGTGATGTCTGCATTCCAGATGTTTTGTTTTTTTACCTTGTCATCAGGAAACTTCACGAAGCCTATCATTATGGTAAAAAAATATTGTAGCAATGACTGAAGGAGAATGTTCATGTCGATAACCCATGAGCCTACACGTTGACATGAATTTGTGAATTTCTGAATTTTTACCAAGTAGCCTATGTTTTTTTTACGAGGTGTTTCACGGTTGAAGCAACATTTAAGACGTGTACAAAAGCTTGACTGAAAAGAGTACTGCGAATGATTTTGTAAGGGTTTCTTTCCCATGTTGCACTGGGGCACTTAGGCCCACTTGTATATTCTTACTTTTTTGTTTTTCAGTTTTCTTTTCTTTTTTTTTGAGTACATGTTGTATACTATACTGTATGTTTGTGTAAAACACATCCATTCTTTTAGGATTTGGAACTTGGGTAACCTATGTTATCAATGTTGTAGGCCTACTGTGTTTCCTTTATGTATTACAACAGTTCTTAACAGCTGGCATTGAAGGATGTTAGACAAAGAATGAGTTTCCATTGGCATTAGAATTGCATGAAATGTGATTTTAGACTCAAATGTATTGCTAAATACCAATTATAACTATGCATAGATTTTAAATGCATTGTTCCCTGAAAAAAATCATAAAGCACTGAATTTTGAGAAGGACAAGCACGTTGTCATTAAACATTTGTTGATCATTGATCAAAATGAATTAGACAATATTCAGAGTAATTGCCCCATAGGCTGAATTATTTTGATATTTTTGTGTGTAAAATAAAAAAAATGTATTAAGACTGATTTTTCGAAGAACTGATTTTTTTGGTCAATACATTAATTTCACAGAATACTTTTACATAGTCACTTGGGAACTGCAATCGTAGCATAAACAAATTATGAAACGTGATCTTTGAGAGTCTGTATGATAGGCTACGTAAAAAAAAACAGAAAAAATATATACACACATATATGTTGGTTTTTTTCTGTTATATTATATGCAGTATAATATACTGCGTGTGTGTGTGTGTGTGTGTGTCTGTGTGTGTGTGTGTGTGTGTGTATAACTTGGCAAGGAAAGGTCGTGAACATACTAAGGTCGTGACTAAAGGACTCTAGTCGTGACTAACTCGCAAGGGGAGGGACTCCGGCAATGTTGTTGTATGTGAGCCAATCAGGAGCCAGCCATGACGGTAGACCAGCCAGTTGCGTGGAGGCCATATTGATCTAAAATGCATCATTCCTTGAAGTTTTCAGTTTCGGGGGTTGGACTCCTTACTGCATCCCAGATTCTGTGGAAACATATCAATCAGTCAAGTTTGATTCGAATAAGAGGATGAATGCGCGTCTAATAATTGCAGTGCGTAAAGGATGCGCAGAAACCTTCAGATTGCTTCCTGCTTCCTCATCAATGGTAAGAGGTGTTTAGTTATGCATTATTTCTGTCATAATCAAACCACATAGTGGTTGTACTATTAAAAACAATCTTAAAGGAGTGATTACTGAAGTATACTTATTGTATCTAGATATGCGCGGAGGAGGGGGGGGGGGCGAAGTACAATGAAAGTATACTATGTAGGTCATTAAATCTACAAAAAAGAAATGTCCTTCATTGTCGATGTGTGCGTCCCGGGCCTGTTACCACGCCCTTCATTCACCTATGGCACGTACACACGACTGGCTGGGACCCACTCACTACTACTGCAGTCCTGCAGAGTCTATGACCCGAGCCAGCATGTGCCTCCACTGTGGACATAACCTTTGCAGACTGGTGGTCTTTACGTTGATGTTGATGGGGCTGCGATGTGTGTACATCTGTTTTAGATACCGAGCTGCCTCCAGTCGACAGCACCTGTGGTTGCCGCTAGAATGCCCTACCGGGTGAAGGTGTCGGCTGGAAAACGGTACTCGTGGTGTGCATGTGGACACAGCAAAAAGCAGGTAAGGGTGAAGAATTGATGCCAAATAAATTTGACCAAAAAAAAAAACTTTTTTTGTGTAGCATAGGACAAAGTTTATAACCCGCCCCCATGGCCACAACACAATTTTAAAGAACATTGTGGAGTTTTTTGGAGGGTCTGGGGTATATTGAGCTCCTCGCAGTGTAGTATTTGTTAATATATATTTTGCTGACCATTTGCTTTTTTAATGAAGTCCTCCATTACGGATGTTCTGTTTGTGTTTTATTGTTGACAGCCCTTCTGTGACGGCGCACACAAGACCAAAGCCCCCAGCATCCCCCCAGTGCGCTTCACCCCCGACAAAGACGGACACCTCATGCTATGTGCTTGTAAACAAACTACGAACCAGCCGTACTGCGATGGGACTCATTTTAAAGTTATATTCCAGGATGTCGTCAAGTCAGTGAAGAAAGTATTTAAATCATAAAGAAAACGAGAAGGGACACGTTGTTTCATATGCTGTAATATCATGCGGTATAATTTTCTTCATACACTAATTAATATGTTGTATTAATATGTTAATATGTTGGTTTTTTATATCCATAAACATACATAAATAAAGTTAGCCCGTCCTCTTTGAGCAGACACGTGATTCTTCCGGAAGTGACCTGTGTTTGCGTGCAGCTGCTGAGCGCACGGCGACTTCTTGCAAGGAGTTGCAGTGTGTTGCTGATACTCATTCATGTACTGGAAGTCAAATCTCTGAACGTGTCGCAGCGATTCTCCTAAATCGGGTTTGGATAAGCTTGTCGTAGCTCCTATAGGCTACTTGAAGCATAGAAATCATGAACATCCTATGTTCAAATTTGCCACTGACATGGATTACATCAACCTTGAAGTCGTTAGCGATGACACCTATGTCATGTTCAACGGTAGGTTCCATTTATGTATATGATCAACACTGATTGTAGTAATTTGTCATTTCTAACAAATACCCTGATTTCTAAATGTTTTAGTGCCTTCATTATGCACAGGTCATGCTCTCCACACTTCCTACAAAAGCAGTCATTGCCTCTAAAACGCCTTATAAGGTTGAGCTGGTTGCTGGGAAGCGTTACTCGTGGTGTACCTGTGGACACAGCAAGAAACAGGTAGGAACGTATCACGTTAGTGTTCAGCACGTTTCCTTTGCTGTCTAGTCCTTTTCCTGAACCTATTCCCCCTCAAACTGCAGCCTTTCTGTGATGGTTCCCACAAGACTAAAGCCCAAGGCATGGCTCCACTTCGCTTTGTGGTTGAAAAAGACTCCACGGTGTGGTTGTGTGGTTGCAAGTACACCAATAATCCCCCTTTCTGTGATGGCACACACAAGATGGATTTCATCGCATCTGCAATACTGCCTGAGGAAAGTGATTTGAAGAGCTGAGCTGACTACACATTATGCTCCATAACCCTGCCAGAACGTACTCGACAAACGAAGACGTCTTGTGAATCGCGCCTTACATCCCAAGCCACTGGCATGGCATCATGCAAAATGGATAGAAGACACACTTGTTAAAATAATTGTTTCGCACTTTACCTTGATACTGTCATAACCGTATTGGCTGTAATAAGCTCGCCATGTCAGGAATTGGGTTTGTTTATGATTTATTTGGGGTCTGTTCACCTGCACTTAAAGCTGAAGCACAGTTTTGAATGTTACACTGGAATTTTGTAATTTTAACAATTTTCAAATGTATAATCGTTGTGTTCAGAATTGTAACATTAAAATGTGTCTTACATAATTTGCAACAGTATTCATTGATACCCGATACATTTAGAAGACAAAAAAAACTCTACAGTTGACAAACAGGGTAAGTAAACATTTTATTGACCTAAAACATGCACATGTCTGGAAAAAACAAGTGGGTTCAAAGGAAACAATGAATGGCCATTGATGGAAATTCCACATATAGTTTAATATTTCATTTGCTTCAATTTCTTTTTCCAAAACATTTGAACAATGACTTTTCGACAAATACCGTGGTAGTGCTTGAAGTTAGAGAACGTCTTTCAACACATCGGTTCTTGGATTACATGGACTGATTTTCGACCAAGCACATTTTGTAATGCAACGTGTTCTCCATCAGCTGAGGGGTTTACAGTACCAATTGAGTGGTTGCTTCAGTCTCCTTTTTTACACAGTAGTCACATGACTGCAAAATGCAATTTTTGACTGGGAATTGGGCCGCAATGCCGATGAAGCATTTTGTCTTCGCATCTTCGCCAAATTCGATGAACACTGATGGACCGAGGGAAACGGAACAGACCTACGTCATATACAATACAAAACAATTATGTTGTATAAAAGATAGTTTATACATATGTATACACACATGCTTACATTCTATACATACTGTACAGTTTGTATGTGTGCCTTGCTCTACACTAACACACATAACCACACGCACACATACAAGAGTCTATTTGGCTGCATTTTTCAGTCTTTTCAGAGGCGGTCAGTCCTTTTTACCCAGTCTGAGGAAAGTCTTCAGCCCTCCTCTTGAGTAGTAAGCAAACTGAAGACGGGGGTGGGGGGGGGGGGGGTGTGTGTGGACCACCGTCCTCTGCTACTGTATACAAACACACGCACGCACAGACACGCATTCACGCGCGTGCGCCCCTCTAGGTGGGCGGCTGCAGGTTGCTTTTGTCCCCGCCCCTCGCCTCCTCCTTCCCCGCCGCCGTCCCGTTCACTGTCACTTTGCGGGCGTTGCCGCCGGGCTTGGAGGCCAGCGAGTGCCGCTGGCCGTTGTTGCTGCTCACCGCCGTGCCGTTGGGGCTCTGGGCGGCGGCGGTGGCGGCGGCGGGGGGCGAGGGGTTGTGGGAGCCGGCGGGGCTGGGGGCCGACGGGGCCCGGGACGGCTGGCCGGCGGCGGCGGCGGCAGCGGGGCTGTGGACCTTGTCGCTCTGGGAGTCGCTCTCCGAGGCGGGGCTGGTGTTGACGCCGTCCGAGTGGCCCTGGGCGGCCGACTGCGACGCCCGCCGGCGCTTCCGCGTGGGCTTGACCAGGTACTGCAGAGGGATGGGTCCGGTCTGCAGGGGGGGGGCATGGCGAGGTCAGCCTGTGGGGCGCTTATTCACCGTTTCTTTGTGTAAAATAGTTGCAGACACGTTTTATAGTTGAATAAACGTAGTTAAGTGGCGCTGTATTACAAACGCTGGCATCGTTTAAAGAAAAAGGTGTTGGGTTAATGAAAGGATTAGTGAAAGATAATAATATAATTTGTGGGGTTACAAAGGTGTTGATGTGAATACTGATCATCTGGTTTAGTTCAAGCCAAACATAATTACCAGATACTAAATATTTCATATTAGATACTCCGTGTTTGTACAACAATCAATACAATGAAGGTAATCAACCTCTTCTACCCAACAGCATGTGAAACTTCAATTATTGGACTCGTGATTTCATTATTACACAGCTTCATGAAACAACGGTGCACATGAAGCACATGATGTACAGCGTACATCATAAAATGGTCACTCACTCGTCTCCACTCATAGAAGTAGGCAATGTCCATTAGTGTGTAATAATCCTTCAACGGCTCATCCCCATACAAAACCTCCACCTGCACAAGACGAGAACACAACAAAACACATTGGACACCAAACCAAGTGGACACCAACCTGCCAAGTTCATCAACGGCTGTGGTTCTCTGTTCATTTAGTCAGCTAAAACGCTTTATCATACAGTGAACTACGATAAATGTAATTAAGGAGCAGGTAGGTGATAAGGAATGTTTCACAAGGTTGCATACAGGTAGAATGTAGACATAAGGGATTCAACCCAGAAGCTTCCAGCTGGTTGTCAAAACCCAGGCCGCCCCCCCCTCCCCCTATTCCGATTTGCACGTCCCCAAATCCCCCAAAAGCTTGTTCAACCACATCACACATGATGGTATTTAACAGTACTCCAGTCCAGTGGATTTTCTCGTTTGTTGGTCATCGGCAATTGAGCAGACTTAGGTGCTTATCACCGATCCTTTTCTATTTAAATCTTCATCTTTCCCAAATTATGCCGAATGTAGATTCAATTTAATGGCGCGCTTGTGCGCTACAACGACTGCTTGGCGGAGCTGTGATTCGCGTAGGCTAGTGTGTTAAACTGATTCAGCCCTGTGCTCTCCCATCATCCCTGCTAAGAAGGCTTTCTGTGGCGAGTCATTCTAGGGATCTGAATACCACTAATTGACCGTCCATCATGTCGAACCCACCGTGCCGTTTACATCACTGCCGTAATAAAAAAAAAAAAGTGAAAGCCGCTTGCGAGGTGTGAGGCGGGCCGGCCTACCCGATAGCTGCTGGGAATGTCCATCTTGCTCCGGAGGAACTTTGCTAAGTGCATGACGGACATCGCTGCTGGGCACTGTAGAAAACGCTTGCCGTTGGACTAGAGTGGGCAGCGGCGAGACGAAGGACAGTCTGCATTAGACACAATGTTGTGGTTTCGGCAAATCCTCTTTCTTTGTAATAGGAAGATAAAAAGGTCTCACCTTGTCCCCGTCTGTGTCTGAGCGCGGCCTTTCAACACTTCTGTAAATGAATAAAAGGAAACGAGATTGTCATGCTGTAATTACCCACTCATTCTGCCCCGGTGATGCAAAACACGAATGGAGAGCTTCTCCAAATATCCACCGCAAAGGAGCAAAAAGATTTAGTATCAGAGACAGGGCTCCTCATCATGGCCTGACATTCTCAGGCTCATTGGTGTGTGATTATAGGTTTGATGTATTGCTCAAGGACACCCAAACTACTGCCGCAGAGACCGGGGGATTCAAACATGCAAGCCAGATTTGATCCAACTAATGAAATGCTTCCACCTGTTTTTAAATGTGTCTTTGTCTCCTTTAACTAATGTACTATTACTATTTTGTCATATAGCCGACACTTAATGCAAAACGATTCACAGTTCATCCAGATGTTAAGGATGCCTGACCCCAGATGTTGGGGTCAGGCATCTCGCCACCCGGCGCCCCCAGGCAGAACGCAGCGGTTTGAACCTCTCTGGAACGGAAGCGTCAGAACTCACTTGTTCCTCTCGTAGAACTGTATAGACAAGCTGATGATCTCGTCCTCTGCTATGTTGAACGTCTCCACCACCTCTCCCGGCTCCAGCACCCGGTTCTCTGCATAAAAGTCCCGCCTCCGTTTCATCTCGTCTGAAGTGAAGACGCACACAACAGGACGCGTCAACAGTCCCTCCTCCCCTCAGGCCTGCGCCAAGCGCGCATCAGAGACATGCTTAATTAATGTCTGAAGGTATTAAGGCAGTGCTTAATGTTGCTCACCTTTAAATAACCCAGGAACAAGTTTGTAGACGATATCTTGTAGTGTTTTGTCCGCTCTGCGAAAAAGGGGTCATTTTTGGAGTCACTACTTGAGTTTTTACTTGCATGAAGAGCTGACAGGCAATTCAACATCTCACAGCTTACCTTATGCTTAGCTGTGGGCATGTCTTGTGTACCTGGACGTCACATCGAGGGCAGAACTTATTCGTCTCCAGAAAGGTAACAATGCATGTTTTACAAACTGGGGGGGAAAAGGAAATCACATGGAGAAATTAAATACACGATTCAAAAGACACAGATGGATACACTTACATGCATCCATTCTGTACATGTATGAAGTTAACGTCAAGCAGAAATAACCAAGTCTCTGACTAATGAGAATGCATATTGCCTTCATCCAACTTCATAAAACCAGATTCTACAGTGGTGAAGTCTTACAGTACACGGCCAACCTCTCAACCAGCTACCATTTAACAACTCGTTATTGATGCCCTGTTTACTAAATGTGACACGTGTATACACTTCATATTAATGGGTAAATCAGGTAATAGATTCTAAAAAATAGGGTTAGTAAATAGTAACAATCATGTAAAAACTTACATGAGTGTAGACACTCCACAATAGTCGTGGCATCGATGAAATAACCAGCACACAGTGGGCAAGTTAGATGTGGATTGAGATCTGTGATTTTAACACAGTCGGGTTGCATTTTATCCATCTGTAGAGATCTGCAATGGAACAAAATACCATTGTAATAGAACACAAAACATCCCAGCACAGTATCATTCCATAAGTAGGCTAGAGCTGTTTCACTGAGCATGGTGTGTTGGTTGTTCACTGTGATAAATAAGGGTCTTCAAAAGTGACCCAGTGTGGTCTGCAGCACGTCCTCTGAACAACAATACTGATTATCCACAACAATGGTTGTCGATTGACGAACAAACAAGTTAGAGATATTATTAATAACAGTTGTAAGATTCAAATGTATATTTCGACTCCATTTGGCCAGATTGAGTGGTCTTGGTCTGTAGAAGACTGGACTATTCAGCTGCCCCTGTGTGGCCTCATCTCGTGCATCACTACTACTTCGCCAGCGGAGCAACAAAGAGCCTTTACATTTTGCCATTGCATTTCACTGCAATCGGCGACTAAATAAAAACACATGCAGAGCAAATAATTATTTTAGAATTGGAAAGGGAAAAAAATAATCGCACTGATACACAAAGCAGCCATCTTAAATCCACTGACAGTGTTGTATCAGAGGCGAACAAGAGAGGTTCAAAATGTGACACCGTGCACTCCTGTGTGTATTTCAGCGAAGCTGTGCATAGTGTTCCATAAATAACCGTTAGCGAGTATTCGTACCTACCAGATGAGACATATAAGTATACAATTCCTCCCACCGAGAATCCAGGTAAATTATTTGGACTTGGTTAGAATTTGCAGCAGCGCCAGAAAATGGCTTTTTTCAGCACCGCCAGAGGACCGCCCATTTTGTATCACGTGACATTATTTTGTCGCCTTTTGCAATCCAGGCTGGTGTTCACCTCCATCCACTGGACGGTACACAGGCTTAATGTGTTCACATCCATCCACTGGACGGTACACAGGCTTAATGTGTTCACTTCCATAGTGTTCACCTCCTCACAGTGGACGGTACACAGGCTTAATGTGTTCACCTCCATAGTGTTCACCTCCTCACAGTGGACGGTACACAGCTATGGTACACAGGCGTGGAGCAAGTGATGCCTTGCCTTTCGGTACTCATCATACATGATGATATGCATGCCATGTCACGACAGTAATTGTTGTATTTCCCCTCGTAGTCTTTGCTGTGTGCCGAGCTTGTCTTGCTGCGGCTGGCTGTGGCCTTTGTTTACAACACCTAAATAAATCAGTTACCGTCAAATTACTATTTAACAGTGGTTTATTCTTGTGATGTAGATTATATTACTATGTTGTTATATCGTTATACCATTGTCAGCGATGCTTGGTAGTAGTTGATAGTTTTGTGATTTGGTACTTTGTGGTTACAGCACACTAAACAAACGTGTCCAGACTCGCTGTTTGCTATTCCCTTCCTCGTTGTTCAATTATTTACAAGTACAAACTTTCACGAACAACCACAAAATGCGCAACAAAAAAAAGCAGAGCTGTTGCTGGCCGCTCCGGCGCCCAGCTCCCATGCAGACCATGTGTCTAGATGGTGGGTGTGTAGTTTTACCTGCAGCCTTTTGGGGGTGCACTTTACTTTGGATTGCAATCACGGGCGCCATCTTGGGGAGACCCCCAAACGCCAGTGACAACAATCTCAGGCGCATCATTATGGGATTACTTACTTCTAAATAAATAAGGGCTCGGATGATTTAGGCTCGCAGTCAGTCACCGACTGGAGGGCGGAGGGTGTTCAGCTCCAGTCCCCGGGTCGTGGAGGCCGGATGGCCGGCTAGCCAGCTGCTCTGTGCGCCGCTCTCTCCGGACTCAACCGTCGGCCTGCTCTGGAGGGAAGGGTGGTGACGGCGCAGAATGCAAGATCGTCGATCCATCAAAAGATATTATCTGATCGAAGACGCCGCAAGTCGGACCGCGAGCATGATGCACTTTTAATGGTTTACGCGCTTATCTCTTAAAAACAAACCCGAGTGTCTACATGCTACAGGGTTAGCCTCTTTAGCAGCCAGACATGTCATCCAACTGTACCAACGTAGCGCCGGTCAGCGCCAGCAAAACCAAGACGAAAAAGAAACATTTTATAGGACAAAAAGTGAAACTGTTCCGTGCAAGTGAGCCTATTCTCAGCGTATTAATGTGGGGTGTCAACCATACGGTAAACCATTTACTTGTTCCGTGTTCGTTCGGATGTGACTTAAGTGTCTCACGCCTGCTGTTGTGATTTAGCTGAAGCTCGGCTGCCTTTTGGTCAGCTGCCTTCATCCATCAAGTACACTGCTGCTGCCCATCACTTGTGTTGATTACAAGGATGTGTGCCAAGTTGTGTACATACTAGGCTACACTCAGAGAGATGTGTTGAGTTCCTTGTTCAGATCCCTTTTTAACCTGTGGTCGATAGGTTTTGCCGTGATTGTATGTGTATGGCACATGTTTTTAGAGGATCTAATGCTGAACCCTCGACTCCGTGTGCTGAATGGTATTCCTCGGCAATGAATGCATGGCACCATAAATACACTCGCATGAATCAGATTGTATATCAACACGTAATTCGGTCTTGGTGTTCCTGCGTAGCCGTGTCGTGAGCTGTGTTGTATGCATGCCTTCCTGTGCAGCTCAGGGAGGGGTTTGACAGACGGAGCACCAAGTTGGAAGGCGAAGTAGCCCCCCAACTGCAGATGCCCATAGTCTTTTTAAACTCTCAGTCGTCACCAGACGGAATTGAGGCGGCCGAATATATTTCAGTTTAGTATTGCATGCGTCCAATGCAATTCAGGGACACGCGGCCTATAAATAGAACTGAAAACATTGCATTCATTTTTAGTTGAGCTTAGTGGCCATGAAAAGCAGAGGCGAAGGTCAGGCTGCTGGTGGTATCATTCTGCGCTCAATGTCTGGGTCGCCTGAGTCCAGATTGTTCGTTTTGTTTTGTATTGATCCGTTTTCCTGACCATCAATCCACCGAGTGTCGCATACATAAAACACTTTTTTAAAACTGCCATCATATAATGACAGCCAACATCCCCTGCACGTTTGAACCATGACCAAACAACAGTCAGACATAACACTTGTTTCATAATGTTAACAAATAAATGTTTATCACAGTCTATTGAAAAGAAAGAATTTTGGAGAATTCCAGATCATTTTACATATTTGTAGAGGACCGGCAAGACACTTAATTAATGACGTCACTTGTGTTGTGTCATGTCAGTGATGCGCTCGTCTCTGGGACCACGCAGTTACTGATGATGTTATTCAAATGAATGCCTCTTCAGAGATGTTTGGCTTCAACGTGGACCACGGGCTGATGGCAACACTTTGTGATGATTTTAAAAGGGCACCTTGCCTCAGCCTCTTATGTTAGACTAGACTAACATAAGAGCAGACTAGAGTATGACAGAAGTGGGATTGCATTTGCTGAACAGTAACATGCAGGCCGATTTACAACGTTCATTATAATTTGCCATTAGGCTTTTAAGGAGAAATCTTATGTTTAATTCCATTATCTATAACATGTTACAGAGTGCTTTTTTGCTACTGGGTGCTCTTATAGCTTTTTATGACTGTCCTTAAAAAAGCATACAGACTGAATCATGGGGTTTTACTACTTTTTGAATGTCATTCATGAAAACGATGGTGCATGTGGGTGTCTGCTGTGGAGATAATGTGATGCTTTAAGCTGTACAGGATCAAATTCAGTGGCAGACAATACATCACTCTGACAGTCACTTTTGCCTCACTGTCTACATAGCCATCTTTTATCTTCACTCTTGAATTTGTTTATGAGGTACTGTCAATCATTACCCTGTCTGGCTGTGCTTGGTTGTTTACTCAAACTAGAGCCTGTTGACATGCTGTACGCAGAATCAGAGCTCTGGGAAGTGGGAACTGTCAGTCCTTAAACCTCAACGATTCAGGCCCCTAATTGAGGTTGAAATTGAAATTGATACAGTATGTAACTTTGCCGCTGAGAATGTGTTCAGCTAATGCGATCAAATTTGTGTTGTCATTTGTATTTTCTCCTTAAAAGCACTCCTTCAACTGCACACAAGAGCAGTGTGTAGTTAGTCCAGAGCCCTCAATATGGGGGTTTTGGGGTGCAATTCGAGTGTGACTTATTAATCAGCCTTCTGGGAACAATTCTCCCCTTCTGTCAATAATGTCAACTCTTCACCTCTAACAAAACTTCTTTTTCCCAATGATCATTTTCGGCCCTCCGTCTGTAGGATCTGTTCTGATCTGTTGTCTCTCCTCCACCTCTCGTAGATCAACGAGTTAAGTAATGTGCCTGTACCAGTAATGTTGATGCCAGACGACTTTAAAGCCTACAGTAAGATCAAAG
>JAOPUH010000104.1:15908692-15927684 GCA_027123175.1 Urophycis cirrata | reverse complement strand
ATATATATATAGATATAAATAATATTTATATGTATAAAATATATATATATATATACTGTATATTTTTGGGGGTTTGCGGGGTGATTAAGGTCCCAGCACTGTTTGGCGTGTGTAAAACTCTCAAGCAGGACATTCTGACAAGCCTGTGTTGTACCAGGTGTGTTGCCAGCTAGGCCACTCAGCTCAATAGGTGTTGAGTGAAAATGATCAATATGTCAGGTGGTTGGAGTTCAACTCCTCTTTCACGGCACCGTGTTGCGTGGCGGAAGTCGAGGGAGTGGGTGTCGAAGGATTTCCAGTGTGGCACATGTAACAGGGGAAGAGCTACTGTAGCCTACAGCTTCTTCAGGGTTTGGGAAATGAATTACCCAAACTCAGGACTAGCCCATCTCCAAAATGTTGATTGATTGTGACGGTAAGTAAAATGACAGGGAGTCTGAATGTGATATACTCGAGTGTTCCTCAACCTTTAATCAATTATATTAGACAGATCATTTACTTGTGCTGCCGTGTTATTTTGAGGGATATAATTGTATATTTGTGCATTCAAGAGGCAGGGTATACAACAACAGGGTATACAACAAATAAACATTAAATGAGTTGGGTGAAATTATTATTCAGCACCTGTGATCCGTGTGGCTCCTCACTCTGCCCTCACACAATCACCATCCCTGCTATAACATTTAAAACTATAAAAATTATATAACATGACATCACAAGTAAATTATCTGTTTAATATAATTCATTAAAGGGTGAGAATAGTACAGAGGATAAAACTTGTGTAAATCACATTCAGACAACTGTATTTATATCCTTTGTCCAGCTTGGATCTCCTGGAGAGCGAAGCTGGACAGTCTGCATGTTGTGTTGAGAGATAGCCTTGTGAAGTCCCACATGAAACAGTCTCTCCTCCTGACTGCTTTCATGTGAATTAGAGAAGAACTTCAAGCTCAATGCTGCTAGCAAGAACTTAATTATTTACTTGATATTTGGTGATGTTTTAAAACTACGTCACCAAACTATCATAGCTACTGAACCCTTGGTAGTTTGGTGTGCGTCATTCGTGTTGACGAGGAGGAAACAGGAATGAGCCACACTAAAGCAATTTGAGGCAGTGTGCTGATCTGATGAACTCACGATTCATGCACTTACTGGATGGTATGTTCACGGTTGAATTCACTTATTGCTAGTCGTCTTTTTTGATGAAAGCATCAGCTAATTAAATGTAATAATGCAATAATGGTAGTAATGACATGACTCTATTAGGATTACTTAATTACTGATGTATATAAAACACCAATTTCCTTTTGAAGCCACTCAATGTTCTTTGGTGGCCAGTGATGAAATCAGTGTCCATCAGGCTTCCTATGAGCCTCTCCAGGTGGAGGCTCTCAGGGTGGAGGCTCTCCAGGTGGAGGCTCTTGGGGTGGAGGCTCTCGAGGTGGAGGCTCTCCAGGTGGAGGCTCTCTGGGTGGAGGCTCTCGAAGTGGAGGCTCTCCAGGTGGAGGCTCTCCAGGTGGAGGCTCTCAGGGTGGAGGCTCTCGAGGTGGAGGCTCTCTGGGTGGAGGCTCTTGGGTGGAGACTCTCAGGGTGGAGCCTCTCCGGGTGGAGGCTCTCCAGGTGGAGGCTCTTGGGGTGGAGGCTCTCGGGGTGGAGGCTCTCGCCCTCCTCCAGATGGTGACATCTGTTTCTCTCAGAGGGGGTGAAGAACATCTCCAACCAGCTGACCGTTGGCACGGAGATCTCGGCCGAGCACCCGGAGCTGCGTGCCGTGGCCCGCGCCCAGGGCTGGTGGGACGGGGAGGGAGAGTTCAACTTCTCCCGGGTGTTCAGTCCGGAGAACCCCCCCGCCCGGATGGAACTGGCCAAGCAGCGCTACATAGGAGGCACCGCGCTGCTGCAGCAACACAATGGTGAGGACCGGGTTCTGTGTGTGTGTGTGTGTGTGTGCGTCTGTGTGTGCGTCTGTGTGTGTGTGTGTCTGTGTGTGTGTGTGTGATGCGCGGTTAAGTTCTCCCCCAATCCACATATTTCTTTAAGTGCACCTGATTGCTACTCAAACCACTGTTTCTAAACAGAAGAGGATGACGCCCACGTCCGCTCCCCATATTATAAAGTGCTGTTCCCTCCACCTGCTGGCCATTTATTTGGGGCTTTTAAGGCTGAAACAAATGTAGTTATTCCCCATACTGTAAACCCAGGCTTTTCTTCAAAAGTTCATCGTCATGAAATTAGTCAAATGAAAGCATATTAGGCTAACGTTTGGCCATTCTATTTTCATTTGAGATGGCAGAATAAGTTGAGGCCATAGCTTTGCCCGCTGCTACATTACGTGTGCTGCTGAAAACTACAATTGCTTTGTTATCTGTAATTTTTGTTTCATACGAAGCAGATTTGTAGACGACCATAATTTGAAGCTGTTTTATAATCTGGGAATTTCCCTAACTTGTTGCCAATATTTTCAGCATTCAAATGAGTGCAGCCAATTACTGGTATGCTTTTGAAGTAATTTATGATGTTGTATTCACAACATCACTTCAACATTTACTTCCGTCAATTTGACTATTTTGTCATTTCACTGACCACACTTATTTAGCTGCTGAATGATGGCCACCCAAACATGGACATATTTAATTTCCAAATAAACCTCATTATACAATATTAATATTACATTTTTGTATTAATTGCACAAAAAAATGAAGAAGCTCATTTTAACTAACCAGCCCATAAATCACCCACACAAACAAATACAGAAAACAGGCTGCTCTGTAACTAGCCACATCCTCAGATAAGTCTGGTCAGGCAGGTCGATAACTCAATCCGCACATCTCTTGTGTGTGTGTGTGTGTGTCTGTGTCTGTGGTTCAAAAGGTATGTACTGTGAATGCATAAATCGGTGCGACTGCCTGCAAATGGAGATGTTGTAGTAACGGTGCTGTAACTTAACTTGGCCCGGGGGCAGATTTGCACTCATTCCTTTATCTGTTGAATCTAAACCCCAGGATCAGTGACGGCTGAGGTGATGATGTCCATTCTGAGGGACAAGCCCAGTGGCATCTGTATGGACTCTGGAGGGTTCTGCACCACTGGCAGCATGGTGTCCATCCTGCCCAGGGACGCCAGCCTGCCTTGCATTCACTTCTTTACTGCTACTCCGGATCCCTCCAGGTCCGTAGCCTGCCGGATCCACGGTGTCTTCACTCCTCAAAATGAGCAGTATATCATTCATCTGGACGAGCGCAGTGCTGATTTTAAATGACATGAGAATTTACTCCTCCCCTCCCCTTTATCACGTCTATTCCTCTTACATTTTCTGTCTTCAGACGGCTCTTTAGATTGACGGCTACCTCTCCTTCTGTCTGTCTGTCTGTCTGTCTGTCTGTCTGTCTGTCTCTCTCTCTCTCTCTCTCCTGGCCTGAATCCCCCTCCATGGTGCTACTAGGTCTATCTTCAAGCCTTTTGTGTTCTCCGAGTGCATCGGCCCCCTGCAGAGGGTGGCCTCGCCGCAGTACGGCCCCGACGACCCCGCCAGGAGGCAGCCGCGCTTCCAGAGCCAAGTGGACCGGCGACACGACCTCTACAAGGCCCACCAGACCGCCCTCACCAACATGGACACCAGCCAGGTGGGCACAGTTTAAAAGGCTAAGCTAACGCTAGCCCTGTGAACCGCCTGCTTCACGTTTGGGACATGACTCTGATGTTTATCTTGCACAACAGGGTTGCAATAGGGTGGTTGTTCTCAGGAAAATGTTTAAATAGATAAATAGTAGTAGTAGTAGTAGAAATAAATAAATATTTATTCACCACATTACAATATTTCACAAGACTGACCAATAATTATTCTGTTGTTTATGATAGGTTTCTTCTGGTGTCATTAAAAAAATGTGTACTAAATGTGCATCAATTGGATGTGCATGGTACATTGTGCGTGTGGATTATATGTCTGAGGGTTTAAATGCCACATGTTGGCCTCAAATATTACTTTTAAATAGATAATAGAGAATTTAATTATTTATTAATTAAAAACAATGACATGTTCTCCCTGTTAGTCAATTAAATTAGCAGGAAATAAACCCGCCTGCTTGGCCTGGAGTCTGTCTGTCTGTCTGCCCCCTGTTTACGCTCATACAAGTACTACGTGTCTCTCAGAATGAGGGGTTAGCGGTCCTCGACATCCTGAGGGACCTGGAGTCCCAGTGTGTGGCCGACATCCTGGCCATGCTGAGCGGAGACCTGCCAGGAGAGGAACTGGGCGACTTGTTCTTCGACTGTGTCGACGCAGAAATTAAGTTCTACCAATAAGAAGGTGAGAGAACGTCTCGGCCCCCCCCCACCGCATGATTTATGCTTCTGTGTTGAAGAGCCGCGGTGATGAGTCGTCTCCTGTAGCCCAGAGAGACCACCGCCGCTCTGTGCACCGTCCCGCAGATGTAGCTCGCTGACACGGCCTGCTGCGACTCTCCTGCTACATGTTCAGGTTCACTCATGTTGACATCAGTGAAAGCAACGAAGAGCGCATCAAAACATACTCTGGTTGAGAAAGTCTGCAAAATATTTTAATTGGTACGAGACATCATCTTCACATTGATCACAAGCTGTTACTGTTTTCGTGAAGGAATCCTTTTGGTGGCCTCTGCACAGATTGAGTAACTAGCCTGCGTGACCTGATTCTAATGGCTGTTCAGGCCTGTAGTATGTGGACCATTGGCAGGCGGGTTGTTTCAAATCAGTTTCTACATTTTTTTTTTTTTAAGTTTTCCGTTCAATAATTTTGCCTGAATAAAGAAAGCCTATTGTGCTATAAAGTCATACATTGATGTATAGGGAATAGGCTGTACTCATGTGCATACTGTTCATGCCGGCATTGTGAAAAGGCAACAAGTGAGCAAATTCTCTGAACAAATAACAAAGCAAGTAATTTTCAACAGGATACGCAATGCAGCAACACGGCTTCAACTTACTGTACCATCTCAACTAGTAATATGAAAACCTAACATTAGCCTAATATAAATGCTTCTGATTATTCATTTCATGACTTTCGTTTTGGATTTCAACGAAAAGCCTTCGTTTAGACTATTGTGAATAATCAAGTTTTTTTTAGCATTAGAAAAAACTTAAATGGCCAGTAGTGAACATGTTTAATTTTTGTATTTTCAATCAGTTCGATTCACCCCACAGTGGCTGTTCTACCCAGACGTATGATTCAGCTGAAACCCTACAAGATGCAATTGCTCTCTGTTGCAGTGCCCTCAAGTGGAGAATCCTAGTGCTTGCTGAATCCTAGTGCGTCTTCAGGAGCTGGCCCAGGGAACGTAGTCTGCTCTGAGCTGCCCCCGTATGGCTCTAAACCACTCCCTAACATGGCTCCGCCTCCCAAAGCACACATAATAACTACAGGTTCCATGTGTTTGGCCTATCACCTCTTTCATACCCAGGGACTAACGACCAAACTTCATTAGTGAGTATAATGATGTAGACTAATACACAGCCGTGTGTATGTGGTAAAGGTACATGACTTTGCACAAATTGTGGATTCAAGTGCGGCATTTATTTGATGTTGTTAATTGCTGTAAGTAAGGCATCAAGTCGGGCATCTCATGATGACTGTCTTTATACGTAAAGGTGAAATAAAGAATGTGCACTGTCTGTGCTTTCATTTCGTCATGTCTTTTTGTTTTCTATTTAAAAATTCATATTAAAATTGTGGTCTATCATGATCTGCACATATTTATAAACGTATTGGTGATAAGTAATTTAGTTGTTTATCAATAAAATATACATATCACAAGCTACACAATATAGTTGACTCTGTTTTATAGCCATCATTTGTTTTTCTTGGATGTTAACATTTTGAAGAGATCACTTCGGACTTCGAACTTACTTATTTATGGCATTTTATGAATCTACTGTCTGACCAAAAAACAGTTGGTAGGCCTACATTGATTTACTACATTTGAAGTAGCAGGAAAGATTGACTTGGTAATCACAACCCATGTTGTAAGATATATATATATATATACACACTATACATAGTAAATATAATATTCAAATTCAGTAAATATAGTATTAATAGTAAATCCAAACAATAACAGTTTCTATCTGTAGAGGGCATTGTGGCTGCAACGATCTCCTCGGTGACGTCAATGGGAACGAAGAAGTCAACGAGAGGTAACGTTTTGGAAGTAAATATGAGAGATGAAATGTAGTTGATAATATTTCCATCTGCTAAGGTTGCTAGTTCAACAAGATATACGTGTGACTTGGGTGTCGGTTCTGAAGAAACCATCCGGCAGAAATGGTACTGCTGCTCCACATGTAACTAGGGAGGGCTAGCGACCATTTCAGAGCCAGGAGTCCTGCAGCTGCTCCGTGAGTTGGAGGAGCCCTATGTTATAGATATCTGGATATCTTATTCACCATCTACAGCCACAACCGGCGGAGCTGCTATGTTGTGCCACTAGGTAGAATCGGTTTATTGCGTATATCCGTGTTATTGAGTCAAAACTGTTCAACTATTCGGTTAGCTGGAGGTGCTAGCTATCCTTATTTCACTTAGCATCAGACTCATGTGTGTGTGAGGTCTAAACCTGAATGTTGACTTCCCGTTGCGTGTAAGGATGAATGTGTGTATTAAACCTACCGGTTACGATGTCTTCAGATCTTTACAATACACGTCTTGTTAAGTTGTGGTAGATAATTACTTGAATGCTGAAATGTAATACTTTGGTAACGGTCGTATGCCCTTATAATACAGTGATCGTATGGTTTATTGTCTGCATTGTTTTTTCAGATGGCTATACACGTTCTTAATCAAGGATGAGTGAAAGACCTTATCCGAAATGTCGTGTTTTATACTTAAGCAATTGCAGCAGTTGGTGGTTGACTTACATAGTTATTTTCTCTAGACACAGCACAGGTATTCACCCAGTAACCCAACACGGGCCCTGATGATGAACTCCAAGAAATTGGAATGCACTCCACGGAGGCAGTTCAGAGAGCGAAGCCCAAGAGAAAGGGGTGACCATGATGAGAGATGGAGAGAACCCCAAGGATCTCGCAGTAGCTCATCACGGGACTCCCACCGCACCTACTATGGAGAGCATTCCATGAACTCTGACAGGACTAAGGAAAAACACAAGTACAGCGATTCACTTCCGAGGGCCTACGGTAAAGAGACATCTCACCGCGATCGGAACCAAAGGAGCCCGGCTCGGAGAGCCGTTATACCCGACAAAGGCGGCGGCGGGGATGGGGAGTATACAAGATTTAGGTACTTATCCCCAGAGAAAAGTACTTCACAAGAGCACAGAGTCTCTGAAAGGAGGAAAAGTCTTAACATTGAGGACCATTTCCAACACAGGAGGCTCAACAGTGACTTGAGGTCTTGGCCACCAGCAAAAGACGAGATTGACTTTGGCAAAAGGCTTGAAGATTCCAAAAAGCGCAGACTAACTCCTGAAGGTTTTGCATACAGACATCCATCTGATTATGCCACAGACAGACGAGCTCAAGACAGGAACGTGACACATGATACAAAACAATTACCACAATGTTCTTCAAAGGTATTTGAATATTTGTAACATTACATTTATTATGCAGTTGCTTTTATCCAAAGCAACTTGCAATAAGCGGGTTCAACCGTAAAGATACAACCCCGCAAGAGGCATGCAGGTACATGCAATTTATCATACGCAAACTGCCTCAAGCTACATTTTAGAAACATCTAGAAACTCAATCTGTTGATTGTTTAGGGTGACCATCATTGTCAATCACATCAATGTGACTTTGCCTTTGAAAATGTGATTTTTTTTTTGGTCAACATTCTCACCAGCTATATGAGGCAACACGAGATGAAAATGAATCCACTTCTCATCTGAACTATAATCCCTGGCAGCTCAGCAGCAGCTTTCCAGGGAGTGAAAGCAGCAGACGGGTAGGTAGTTTTTCTGTGCTTAATGCTGCCCTGCTGTTGCTACGGGACCTTATCACTGAAACTTGAGACACGCGCACAAACGAGGGCCAGTTGGTTTTTCTGAAAGTTATGTGTTGTGACTCAATGCAAACATTTTCATTGTTGTTGTTTTTTTTTTTTAATCCCCATAGGCGGAACATATCTCCACCAATCACAGCACTGTTCCTGCTCAGAGTGTGACCGAGCAGACACCTAGAAGCAATGGCTTCCAGCGCTTCCTCAGTGTGCTCAACAAAGGGGTGGACGTCGACATGCTCACCAAGATCGTCACTCAGGCTCCCAGCGTTCCTGCTCCCCGGAGCGCCGCCGAGCCTCTCGGAACTCACAGAGGCATCGCAGAGCAGGACACGCACCGCAAGGGACTATACTGGAATAACAACCACGAACCCCTACAACAACAACAACAACAACAACAACAGCAGAGTGGGCCGCCCGGTCCGAACACTTTGCCAAACAAAAAGTCTGACAAGACCGACACGGAGCGCATCAACGCTCGATTGACTCCGACGCAAGCGGTGGTGGAGGTGAAAGTGATCCAGGAGGAGGAGCGGAAGTGCAAAGAGATGCAGCATCTGTTCCAGACGATCGGCATGGACCTGGGCCTCGAGGAGCTGGGGAAGATGTCGAACCGAATCCAGCAGCGGCTGTACGGGAACAAGGAGGACCGAGAGAGAAGGGAGTCCGAAAAGGAGACCAGGAGAGAGACGAGGCAAATGTTCTCTCCCGGGTGCAA
Organism: Urophycis cirrata; assembly: GCA_027123175.1. Classification (NCBI taxonomy): domain Eukaryota; kingdom Metazoa; phylum Chordata; class Actinopteri; order Gadiformes; family Phycidae; genus Urophycis; species Urophycis cirrata. The sequence goes on along the minus strand of JAOPUH010000104.1, from coordinate 15,918,979 downwards.
CAGCCGGTCGTCCTCGTCAAGCCGGTCGAGTTTTGGTCCTCCTCCTGTCGTGCAGCAGTCCTCTCTGAAGAAGGATCCATCGGTGACCACGGCGAGTATCTCCAAGACCGACCAAGGGGCAGGTGTGGGTGACAAAGCCTCCGCCGGAGGCCACGACGGCGACAGAGCACGCCAGGAGTGCAATTCTGTGCTTCAATCGCTGGCTCCCGTCACCTCCTACAGCGCACCCCCACCACAGGCTCCGACAGGCGCCATGCCAAGTTACCCATCAACCCCGGGCCCGCCTCACCTTTACCCCCCCGCTGCCTACAACGTGCAGCCTCCCTGGGGAGTGGCGGCTGGAACTCTGCCCTTCTCCCCGTACCCCCCTCGCTATCTCCCCGGGCATGTGCCCTATCCCGGCGTGGCGACATTTCCTAACTATCACGCAGAAAATGTCAAAAGCCTCAAACCCACATCAAGGCCCCGTTTTCTGCAGGTTATAGAAACAGATCGAGCTAATGCAACCTAATGAACCTTAAGTTTGGTCACATTTCGCCTGAAAACGACCACGATGACTGCATTACGTTAAAAACAACGAAAGGGGACACCGCCTCTGTAATTCTGTTTCGTTATTAGAATAAAAGGAAAAACGCTTTTTAATCTGACATGTTTTGGAAGCTTGGGACATTAAATACATTCGCTGGCTGTAGTTGTTGAAGCACAACATATAGCTAGCACTATTAGATTTTAAAGTCTAAACCAAATATTCATACAAAATACAAACCATACTTCTTTTTTTTTCAATATTTTGCCGTTTGCAAATAAATGATTATAATTCCTTATGACTTGGCTTATGTTCATGCTAAAGGATCACATCTTATTTTAGTATCTGTCTTGTCTGGTCCCACCTTGAGACAATACCTAATATGAGAACAACATGGTTGATGATGCCTAGAGGAACAATACATGTAGAATTCAAGTGTGCAATCAAATTTAGTTAAGTAATATGCCACAAATGTCCAATTCACTATAACATATTAAATGAACACAATCGGCAAGAGTTGTTGACACAAACTGTTCTAGAATATATTCATAATACCTTAACTGTTGTTTCTGAAAACATTAGTAACTTGGATTGTACATATGTTCCAAAAATTAAATGCATACAATTTGAGGACATTTTGTTGTTATTTTTACATGTTAATGTTTGTGAAAGTATGGTATGGATGTTGCTTTACTGAATCTTCAATGATTACAAGTATAACCCTTTTAGGTCTTTCTTAAAACAAGGCGTGTAAAGTGATTTATGAGAACCCCAATATGTAGCCTACATTTAAACAGAACAATGAATCACAGTAAAGGCAAACCGAGTATTGTAAACGGAATGGTCAGCATCGATGAGGCCTACATTCCAGGCGGAAATGGGCTTTTAGGAGAGATTTGAAAGAAGTTATACTGACCTGTCAGCTACAAGATCATAGGTCTAAGTCTAAAATGGGGTGCAAAGTGTTTATTTCATTTTAATTGTACTTTGCGTAGTCAGTTTAATTGTGTCATGTGTGACACGTTGTGCAAATGTTTGAGTATATACACCGACATTTTGAAGACATTGCACCGAGTTATTTAATTAGAAATACAAATTATACAGACCTGTGTACAAGCCATTATTTTTGGTTCATGGACAATTCTAGTAGCTCGCTATAGCTACAAAGAGAACGGTTTAAAGACCAGAGATGGTGAACACAACCCAACGATACAGATTGAACATCTTAGGTGAGGAGGGCTCGATTTTTGGGGAGTGAAGTTGTCAGTGAAGAATTAAGAGTGGTTGAATTAGAAACCTTTGATTATCAATGTTGTTTTCAGTGCCATCCTACTTGTAGCCTAATTCAGTAATGTAATGGCTGACTTTGTCAATAATAATTATTGTCTGACCACCATTGAGATGCGTAACTGACGATCAGTAGTAGTATGCTCATTTTATAGCTTTTATAATGATGTATAGGCATATGTTTTCTATAAAAGACTGGTGGCCTTATTTGGGATAGCGTTCAAAGGGCCATGCGAAATTTTGACCAAAAACAATGGGCTGAAAGAGAGAGAGAAAAGAAAAAAGAAAAACTCAATTATCAGAGAACGACAAAGACCCACTGAGTGAATGGAGGTCGAACAGCGTTCCTTCTCCTCCTGGTCCAGAGAACCACCTCATCATCTCAGATCAGACATGAACCCACGAGAAACGTCAGTTAACTGAGAAAGACAAGCTGGAAAGAAAGCGACAAAGGCTTGAAGGAATTCAGAATCAGATTATTCCAACAAAAGCAGCAATTGGTTTGAAGAAATCTTGCCATATTTGAAAAAAAACAATGGTATCTGACATTCCATTAACTGACAAGAAAGACAATGACATCGTGGAGACATGTTTAACAACTAATAAAGTAGCTTCTCTGAAAGACAGCGTGAACACTTTCATAGAGAACGCAGTGAAGACTCAGAGGACCAGGGGCGACACAGAGATCCCCATGGAGACTCAGAGACACGAGATGAGATAGAGATCGCCATATCGGAGACATAGGCGGCATAGAGATGCGAATACAAGAGGTGAGATAGCGTTAAGATAAGATTACGCAGTCCTTTTAGCGTTGCCAGGAAATACTTCAACCAGGCACCACGACTAACCGCGGTGGTGACATCAACGATTCCTCCCACCTGAACGCTCTTGGGAGTCGCAAACACCGACACTCATGGCTCAACTTGTACCGTGGCACAGAACCCCTCCTTTCTCCTCCCTGACCCTCTGAGGACCTCCTCCCACCTCCCTGAAACCATGGCTTGGCACTGAGCCCCCTCAAAAGTCAGAACCTAGAATCGTCCCTGCGCGTAAATCTGTGCACGCTGGCGGCGCGCGCCTCGATCACTTGTTCGATCCAGATCAGTGATCAGTCATCAGAGTCGGCATCAGCTGCTCAACGCCGTCTGCGGGTTAGCAGCAGGGCGCCTGCGGCCAAAGAGCGCCGCCTGAACACCCTAATCAAGAATTCTTTACCAAGGCGTGGTAACACCTTGGTAGATCATGACCAAGAATGACCAAGAATGACATATAGTTGAATCTAATCTAATATTAAGGCCGAAGCAGAGGCAGCTGGAGCCTGGAGGCTCCTACAACTTTTAGGGTGCTAAGAAGAAAAAACCTCGGGAGGCCTAAAAGGAGCCAACGGAAGAAGGAATAAAAGTCAAAGCTGACGGAAAGGTGGTTTCTTTGCTCCACATGTTCATAACAAATTGCCAGAATAACATTCATTGGTCAATAATAGTAATTTATTTGCCTGTTAGCTTCAGGCATACAACCAGAAGATGAAGCAGCGAGCCTTTCTGCGGGTCTAGTTGCTGTACACAGATCTGACATAGCACTCTTATGCCCGGTGGGTATTGTTATCTTCTTTTTAAAACACACATTCTGGAGCTACCTAACTTGTTAGACCGGGCTGGACTCCCGTCATGATCTAACAGGAGGACCTGACAGAAGCATGATCTCAGTGCACCAAAACAAGACGTTGTCAGAGATTAGATTTATGTACAGTTTTTTAAAACGGTAACATATTAGGTATTTTTTGAGAGTGCTAAAGTTCAAACACATACTGATAATTGCGTAAACAATGACATTGAATGTACAACAATTAGTTTGTAATTATCACCATCATACTCCAAATGTGTTGTCTTAATTAGAGAAATTATACTAAATAAACACCTCTCTTTGAAGACTAAAGCAATATTTAATGTTTAAAGAAAACGTTCCTGAAAGCACGTAATAAAATCAATAAAAACTAGCGCTGGACTGCTAAGACATCATAGCATGCAGTTGGACAACAGTACCATCTACAACCATTTGCTTCGACAACCGCAGCAAAAACTTAAATAAATTACACAGTCCCTTCTCCAAGGCCCTCGTCGCATCCTTTCCGTCCGTTCAAATGCACTCCCGACTGTTTTCTGTAAACTGTAAGGTGGGGAAGGGTGCTGCCGGGAGGGCGACTTCACAGCTCGTCTTTGTCTTCTCCTTCGCAAATGCAGGACGCTCTTTGGCTGTTCATGTAGGGCCTGCAGCCCAGGGTCCACACGGTGTTGAACATGGTGTCTGCCACGGTCTCACATGCTGCGGGCAAAACCAAAGACAAACAAGTGGTCTATGTTGTTATTTTCCAAACTTCATTCCTTGGTCTGTAAAATTGTTTTTTTTTTTTTTCTTCTTCAGACTTGTTTATATTTGTTTATGTATTTTCTTTATATAACACATGTAACCCAACAGCTGGTTTAGCCTAGGTCCCATTTACTTTAGTGGAGGTCCCATCAGCCTACTGACCTTCAACCTTTGACACGAATCCGAAGCTCTTCTTCAGGTCGGAGCAGATACTGTGCAGACACCAGCGGAACTTGGAATCGCAGCGGTACTTGTTTGAGCCGCAGGTATCGTAACACATGTCCAACTGGTTGCAGCACTTGGTCATGGCTGGGATACCTGCATCCATCTTGAAATAAGACATGTATGTGTGTTAAAATGGGACTGGCATTTTGATCATCCGTGTGTTTGTGTGACATTGATGTGAAATGTTCTAGGTGTTCTAATGGGAATGCTTTAGAACGTACTCCCTCGGGAATGGGAATGCCCAGGAAGTAGGAGCTGCACCCGTCAGGTTCTGGCATCTGGTAGTCAGGGCGTGGTAGAGGGGCTTTACCTGGAGAGTGAATTATATCATCTTTATGGCTAACGCTTTTACTTTGATGACCAAGTAGACATAGGGCAATGTTTTAAACTCATTATATATTTGACAGTAAGGAAACCTTTGTTATTTTAGCTCTAACAATCAAAATCAAAACATCAATTTGTTTGAGACAAGATAGGCTATTTCAAATCCTGGCAAAGCTTTCCGTAATAGTTTTGGGACTGAAGTGCATATCGGATAATGAACTTGGCTATATAAAATGCATATTGAATACAGGGATCAATCATATTGTGGGATCAACTTCAATCAAAGTATTATCAAGCAATCTACTTACCATATCGACAACGGTACTGACACACTCCATCACGACCGCCCATTAGCTCGAGCATGGAGTCGAAGTAGCTGTTGACCGCCTCGAAGCCCCCCCTGAGGGTGTCGATCCCCCAGTCACCGTCGGCCTCGCTCGGCGGGCTGCCCGGCTCTGCTGAGGGCGCGTCGGGGTCTTGACCCTGGACCACGTAAAGGGACAGCCCCAAAAACAAGAAAAACCACGGGGCGAGCGGGACCCTAAACAGCATTTTGGATTGTGTTGTTGAATAAAAACGGAGCGCCCAGGAGAACACCCGCGTTCGAGGTAGCAATTAAAGGATAGACGCAAGTCAGTAGTACACTGAAAGGTACACTGAAACCGCTGCATATCATCATGACCTGGACTTTGATACTCTGTCATCTGTCGTCCTCCACTGTGGCGTAACAAAGTTCAGTCTTTATCAAGATTTCGCATATCTATAATTGTATTATTAAGCACGAAAAAAAAACACGTTACATTCAAGTTTACTTTCGTTTGCAGACATAAGTCCCGACCAACTGTCCGCGGATAGTTCGAGTGTAATTGGTGTAGTGCACGTGAAAGACCCTGCGGAGCCCTACCAGGACGTGTATAATAGGCCTACCCTCCCAAAACCACAGCCTGGTTTCTGATAACGTCATGTTACATTATTAAAAATAAATAAATAAGGAAATTAATCTTGATTTAGTGTTTTGCCAACCCTATTTCCCACCCGTTGTTTCAAATATATTTAAGTTATAGCATACATACACATAAATGATTGATGATTATTAGCCGTGATTGTTATTGCACTTAGGATCTTTACTTTCCTAATATTGTATGAATTGGCATGCAGAACGTAGAACTACCAGCAGAGGGTGCTGGTAGGGCGACACTCGACACGTGACGTGACGTACGCGGAAGACATATCAACATGCTGTGAATTCGTGAACTACTATGTTTTGAAAGCTCTGTACAGCTTTTAGAAAGTTTACGAAATCCCTCTGTCCTTTATTTATGATATTTCTAAGTGGAGGGAAAACATATTTCGTTGACGTGACGAGAAGGACAGTTCGCCCATTGTCAAGATGATTTAGGTTGACATTATATTGAATGCTACTTGCGACGAATTTAAATTATATAAATCAAATAACGAATGAGCAAATGGCATTTGCGAACCTTTTTAAAACTCTGTCTACTGCTGAGGATGGTCCTGCCATCAAGCAATCACCCCGCCCATACAAGTAAGCAGTTTATATGTGAGCCTTAACAAAAAATGCATTTATGTTGGTGCATTGATCCGTTTTTACATGATTAATAGTAATTCATTTTTCATCCATCATATGGATAGAAATGGTGTCCAAGAGCTGTGTGCCACGACAAGACCACATCTTGGTGGACAGCAGACTGGCCAGAAGAAGAAGGAAAAGACACACCAAAGTGTAAAAAAAACCCTTATACGTACCTTATACGTTTTATGTTTGTGGTGCGTATTCAACAAGAGTATGTGTGTGGTTGGGCATGAGAGTATGCTGGTGAATGTGTATCAGTATGCTTGTTGTGTTTTAGTTTTCTCAAGGACCCCCTTAGAACCGAGATGGTAATCTAAAGGGATCCTTCAATCAGGATTATATTCTGAATTGTTTTTTTTTAATATAATCTTTTCAATTTTAGTTTAATCAAGCCCTGACAGCAAAGACTCACAGACCTCCAGCATTCTATGACTATGACAACCCAGATCGCAGCCCCAGAGTACCAGCCAACTTTATCCGCAGAGAACGAGACCACTTCCCCCCCGGCCATGCCTTCTTACAGCCCACCGTGGAGAAGAAAGCCCAGCATCAGAAAGTCCAAAACACAACATTCAAGCAGGAAATGCAGCAACAAAATATGGTACAGAAGAAAAAGAAGAAGAAGAAGAAGAAGAAGAAGCAGAGGTGGCAGGAAAATGGCCCCAGTCAGAGCAACAATGGCGGGGGTCCTAATGGGAGACAATGGCATCAGGCCGACCGCAGGGAACGGTTTCTGTCTCAGAGAAGAGGAAACACTCGAATGACCGAAAACAAGATGGTAAGCAATGTTGGCCTGCTTTTGTGGTCGTATCACATACCAGCTGTGATGAGATTGGCCGCACTTTTATACAATTACAGTGTCATTGAATGGCATTGTTGGCTTTTACTCATTCATGAGCATGTAGGGCAGGTAGGCATCTTGTTCAAAGGTGCCTGCAGGTGCACACCTTGCGTTTCTAACCCTGTACTTTTTTGACAGACAGGTAAAGCTTCTAAACATCAGCCTGTCTTGCCTTCCCTCCAAGTTACCGACGGCTCTGCTCTGACACTTGTCATGTTCATTTACCCGCTTCCCGTAGAACCCGCCAGCCAAAAAAGTCAGGCCCATGACCCAGGAGTTTATAGAGCAGAATGCTGTGGAAGCCGACGGGCGGTTACTCTGTAAACATTTCCTGAGGGGCAGTTGCACCAAGGTAGGGGAGAACGTGTTGCACCTCATCTGGCCATCTCAGCTGCTGTCCGCGTGGACGGTCCCTTCTGGATTCTTACTGTGGCGTCGTCTGTCCTTGTGTGCAGGGCAACGAGTGTCAGCTGGAGCATGGCAGCATCCACAATGACATCATCAAAGAAGTGTGCAAGTTTTACATCCAAGGGTCCTGTGCCAAAGGGGAGAGCTGCGTATACATGCACAATATCCTTTGTTTATTTGTTGTTGGGCGATGTTCATGCTATGTTGTTTTGGAAGCGTGTCAGGAAGCGATGCCGATATGTAACGCCGCTTGCAGTTTGTAACTGTTGAGTCATCGGAGGGAGAATGTAATTTACAACACATGATTTCCTTATCAAGGTTATTTCTACGTTCTTTCCCCTGTAAGTATTTCCACACTTGGGGGAAGTGCTCCAAAGAAGCCGACTGCAGGTTTTCCCATGAGCCCCTCACCGACCTCACCAAACAACTGCTGGATCAGGTGTGTGTGTGTGTGTGTGTGTGTGTGTGTGTGTGTGTGTGTGTGTGTGTTTCCTTCCATCCATCCAAGGTCCCATTGTTTCCCTCTGTGGGATGGAATTAACTGTTTAATAACTGACTGCAATTTGAAATGTGTGCGACTCTCTGCAGGCATTACAGCGGGACAAGGATCTCAGCGAGTTGGCAAAGAGAAGCCAGCAGAAGAGCTCGGCTCAGCCGCAGATGGGAGACCCGGAGGCAACGGCCGAGGAAGGACCCAGCAGCACTAAACCTGACATATTGCTGCATCTAATCAGGTGCGGCTTCACAAGGGTCACAAATTGATTATAAGTGACAAGTGAGCCATAATAAGTGACATTATTCGCATGACCACGTTTTCTTGGTTTGGTTTACACGTAACGTTTTGGGGGGGGGGGGGTATTTCATATTTTCACAGGCCACAGTTTTACAACAGTTCATACCCGGAGGAGCCAGCGCACGGCGAGGTGAAGGAGTCGACGGGTGCTGAACAGGACCGTGAGCCGGCGCACACTGAGAGTACATCCCTGTCCCGCAGCCCCCTGTCCAGTGATCAAGTTTCCTATTCGGTTGAAATGGTGCTGGGGCCGATGAGTTCCAAACCTTTCCCTTCGCTGTTTGGATCAAGCGGGGAGCCTCCCTCCTGGCCGAGCCCCCCGCCGCCGCTGGCCGTGACGGACCACGCTGAGGCTCCGTACTCTGTGGATGCTGTTCTCCGGTCGGTTAAGACGGTCGGAGGTTCTAACTTGACAGGCATCAGAGAACCACCTCTACCCGCCAATCCTCCATTGGCCTATTATGGTTCAGCCCATCCTGTGGCGGTCCCCAAACCCCCCTGGGACTTGTTCAATGGAACGGCTTTGTGTTTAAAACCTGACACCGTGGAGTCAAAGGACGCCAAAACAATGCCGCATGGAAGTCGAGTTGTTCCGTCCTTGAATCACGATCGTAAACCGGCCGTTCACCGCCTGCCTGTGAATAAAAGTGTCCCTCCAGACTCCCAGAGCTCTGGAGAGGTCAATCATGTAGTTATTGACTCCAACAGTGGCACGCATATCCAAGTTCCACCTGCTCAACCAGAAACACGCCCTGCCAAAGACACACAGAGAGCCTTCCACAGCCTTTTCGCATCTCCTCTCAATCAGAATGTGTTGCATTATCTTGATGTTAAACCACTTCCTTCTGCTGCATTGTCAAACCCCCGGCACTCGGCCGCTACGGCAAACCAGAAGGAGAAGATCCCTTCTCCTGATACTGCCACTGGCCACAATACACCTGCTTCAGCAAGGCCTCCCACTCAGAATCCTGCACGCAGACAAAGTGATGACTTTGTGATTGCCAAGCCAGGAGTAACGTCCGGCTCAAAGCCACAGAGCACAGAGTCACCTGGCCGTTCTCGCCAAGCCAGGACGACCTGCAGACTGAGTAAACCCACACACTGTGGTCAACCTGTATTGGGATGTCGTAAGCCTGTGAAAAGGCCCTACCACCACAGTACGGACAGCGATGAGGACCTGCCTCCCTTACAGATCGCAACAGACCTGATGATTGCATCTTCCCCAGAGCCAGGCGAGGCTGAGCCATGCAAGGCCGAGCCATGCAAGGCCTTCGGTGGAGTGTTGCATGGTCTGTTTGCGACCCCCCTCCACGGGACTGCCACTCCGCAGCCGTCGGCTCAAGGGAGACCCGGTCCTGTCAAGCTTCGCCCTGCAGAGGGTGGCAGTGAAAACCACACGGAGAACTCTGGCGCTGTAGGCTCACCTCCCGGTGGTCCGGGTCCTAAACATCCAAACCAAAGAGAGCGGAGGTCTGGACCAAACGACCGGCAGCCACCGACTGCTGCCCCTCGGAACGACGGCGGCCCGCTGTGTCACAGAGAGTCACACAGGCCCGGAATGTCTTCAGACAAACGTAAGGGCTTAGAATATCAGGCCTGTTTGTTTTGTATTTGTTCATTCGGTTATTGACCCTTTTCTGCTATCCCTTCTCACAGCCCCTTCCACTGCTGCCACCGCCACTGGTCCCTCAGTTTTCAAGACCCTCTTTCTAAGCCTGAGACCCTTCTGCCCGGAAGAGGAAGGTGTTATCCACAGCAGTGCGTACCGTTACTTTTGATTTACTTACAATAGTTTGATTACAATATAAAAAGTGCCACATCAGGCACGTACACATCAAGATCAAGTCAAGATCAAGTCAACTTTATTGTCAGTTTTCATGAACGTACAGGACATACACAAAAACCGAAATGCCGTTTCCCTC
>JAOPUH010000104.1:15892739-15908592 GCA_027123175.1 Urophycis cirrata | reverse complement strand
CACTCTACTATACGTAGAGTGTCTGTCTCTTCTTTCTTTTTTCCCTGGAGTATTGTAACAAATGCAATTTCCCTCAGAGATCATTAAAGTATGTCTGTCTGTCTGTACTTGCTGTACATGTAATTCAGCTCCACATCTGTCATATTGAACTGCTTATAAGTAAAGAAAGAAACTGTTCACAGCGGCGTGCCTCCGGGTCCCTGGATCACTGCGCTGGTGTTTTGTGAACGAACGCAGAAACAACAGACGTAGATGAGGCGCACAGACCGCGTGTCGCCTCCGTTTGCACAACCGCGTTTCACTCACCTGGTTGAAGGTGGGGCGTACCCCAGTAAGTTGGTTGCCCAGGTAAATGTACACAGCCCCTCTGTTGTCAGCCTCCATCGGCGCCCCCACCGCCACGTCCCTGAGACCGTCTCCGTTCAGGTCGGCCAGTGAGGAGATCGCCGTGCCGAATCGGCCTCGTGACGGCACCGACACGTTCAGCACATGTTCCAGCTCCAACTGAAGGAACATTCACGTTTAGGTTTGGCCATTTGGCAAAATGTGATTATTGACAAGACGTGAACACTCCCCTCCAACACTTGACCAATTGAGAAAGCCTCACCTTGATGGTCAGCTTGTAGACGTGAACCTGCCCATCTCTATTCTCCTGAGGATGGTGGAACAGTGGTGCGCCCACCAGGAGGAAGTCTGTGTTGCCGTCTGATTGGACGTCTACCTGGCACAGCTCCGCCCCAAAGTAGGAACCAATCTGGGCCAGCGGGGCATTCAAACAGAAGGTTCCACTTGAAGGTTTACAGGTGCAATAACGTGGTGTGACAGTATACATGAAAATGCAGCATATTTTGTTCAGATGTAAATGTCAATTTCTCTGCTATTGATTATGTTATGTGTTCTATGATAGGAAAGTGGATTGAGAGTGGGCTCCAACCTGGGGCTCTATGAAGCATATTGTCAACAGTAACATATGTACCTCATTCTTTGAATTATGGACGACCGCCAGTCGGTTATTAGCAAAGTCACCTATGACCGCAAGTGGCCCCCTTCGCTAATCTCCTTGGACTTTGGGCTCTCTGCCTACAATCTTCTCACCAAGGTTCTGAGTGACACACGGCTCTGGTGGTAATCCGGAATTTATAGAACCGTAGTTACAAACGTGAGCCTTGTTCTATTTCACGCTTACGGATTGCCAGAGGCCGTAAGAGGAGAGGAGTGTACAGCTTTCGGCAACCAACAGCGCATGGAGGGTGGCCAGTTTCCTTTGAGCAAGGACTGCAGGAAGGCACCTGACAATGCTCTGGATCCTGCACTTCTGCTGCACCTCAGTCAGAGAATATTCTTTATTGGCCCGCATTGAGTGACCAGGTAGATGGTGCTCTGCAATGTGATGCGGACCACAGCCTGCTTCACGTGCCCTCAGCAATGGTTCCGGCCCACAGAGGCCAAAGCCACTACTGCAGCTGGCCTGGGTTTGAGTGCCAGATCTGCCCTCCCAATTGGTAAAGTAGGTCTTGTCTCCTGGGGAGGCACCAAGCTTTGCCCCTCGAGGAGAAAAGGGAGTTGGAAACCACAGCTTTATGTACAGTTTGGGCCATTAGCAGCTCTCAGTGGTTGCTTTCCTGGATACTGCGCAAAGTGGACAGGATCAGATATAGGCTCATCTTTGCCTAATGGGTTGAACCTCTCCCTCATTGAGAACTAATGGAGGCAGTGGGTTCAGGCCTCTGAGGCACAAAGATCTACCTCTACCGCTTTGCTGTTCCTACTCCATATCTCCTTCCCCACCTCTGGATGGAGTTGCCATTCCCCAGAGTGGAGTGTGGTTTCTGACATGACACAACATCTGCGGCCTTGTGTGCTCTCCAGTAAGGTAATTACCCTGAGCGCCAAAAGGGATCTACTGGACCTTGTGGCCTTTATAAGATCAGAAACACCACCAAGGGGGGGTCTGTCCTGACCAAGACATGCCTGGGGTCGAAGGGTTGTGGAAGAGCTCAGCCTCAACTGGGCAGTCTCCAATAAATCCGCTCTCATGCATGATTTTATTACCGACGAGGGCTCTGGCCTGACACTTTGAACCGAAACCTGGCAGAGACTTGTGTTTTTCACCTAAACACGGCCTCTCCACTGGGTTATCATTTCATTGAACATCATGCCATTGACCTACCTGCGTCCCAGTCACCCTGTGCACCACCTCCCAGGTGCCTTTCCTCTTCCCAAAGACCACCACCACACCCTTGTGTTCAAATCGCGGTGCACCGGTGAAATATAGAGACACCGAATCCTTTTCTCCAGCAGCCACAGAGTAGCCTATGTGATAGCACACACGCAAGCGTTTCATGACACATGCATAAGCATCCACGCATGAAAAAAAAAAAATATATATATACATCACTTATTTTTGGTCGGAATATTACCCATGTACGAGCTGTGTGGCATATCAGGATCCTGGATGTGTGCCCCCTTGGAGTCCACAGCCACTTCATACAGCGACCCACGCCAGTCATTTGATCCCACTGAACCAAGCACCAAGGTGCCCTGTGGAGCAAGAGGAAGGTCACAACGACGTCTTCTACATGTACTGTATGATTTGTGAAAGGTTTACATTTTAGTGGACTCAAAAGTGAAATATGAAAGTAAAATTGAAATTTCTTCACCTTGTGGTAGACGCTAGTAAACCCACTCTGAGACATTTCATACTTCAATTTTTCAGAAAGTGCGCTTTGAGAATCTGAAAAACAAGATTGTCATTTAAAAAACTACTCATATTCAAATGGCATTAACACAGAGGTAAAATACCAAAAGCACCTTCTATGTTAAAAATCTTTTCTTGAAAATTCTTCAGGAGTCCAGGGAGTCCATTGTAATTATTGATGAGAAAAGTATTGGTCCTGTTTGGCTCTGAGGCAATGGCATACAGGTTGTCGAGTTCGATACTTCCCACCTGTCAAGATAAAGTACGCCAACAGAACAACACTTCAACCAAAAGCATTTCTAGAAGCATTCACCTTACCTTAAAAAAAACAAACCTGACTGACAATCTTAGAGCGTCAGTCTGTTCACGTTGCTCTTTGTTTGAGGGTGAACGCTTCCCTTCAGACGAGCCACGTCTGACTCACCCCAATCACAATGCGTATGATCTTTTTCTCTGCGTATTTGTTCACAATCTTGAAGCTGTCTACGTCGGTGGGTTCACCGTCTGTGATGATCACCAGGACTTTGGTGGCATCAGGAGAGGCCCCCGCTGTCGTGTTTTCAAACAGGTTGTCCCTGAAACAAATGATGATGATGACGTGTTGGTGCTTCAACCAGATAAGAATCTGCCTCGATGAGCATGTAAATGTAGGCCATCATCCCTGAGTCTTGCACAAAATGGCGGTTAGAACCAGGGACGATGTCAGTGCAGTGGACGTGTGTTAACTCACAGCGTGAATCGTAATGCCTCATATGTGTTAGTGAGACTCTGCATAAAGGGCTCCGCCCTCAGTAAGGCGGGGGCCTGTCCTTTCTGATACTCAATGAAGTCAAACACTTTCCGAGGTATCAAGGAGAACTGGACGGCAGCAAACTGAAAATAATTCACAGGATAATACAATAAAAAATTAGTATTGGTATCTGTGACAAACAAAGATAGGATCAGACAGGATCAATATGGTAATATTTTTAATCTCATCGTTACTTTGATGGATGAGTTCTTGATCTTAGTCATGATATCCAAAATAAATTCTTTGTTTTTGCTGAAATCTTCACTCTTCATACTTGCAGATCCATCAAACAGAAAGACAATGTCAACTGTTTTCTTTGTACACTCTGTAAATATGCAACAAAAAATGAAATATGTCATTACTTAGTGGGATGTTTTAAAATGAAATAAGAATGTTGTGATTTAATTCATGTTAATCTTGACTATGCCACTGTGTATACGGCTACATATAATAGGCATAATCCATAGAGGGACAGACATGCCCTCCCCAATATTTTAAGAAATATATATTGGTGTAGTAAATTGTCCTAATTGTACTCAAAATTACAATCAAGCTGAAAATGTATTCATGGACGAGGTGTGAAGTCATCTCTGTCCACAGAGCAACGCGGCCGGTCTGCCAGTCATCTGATCAGTGACAGCCGAGCCGCTACTTGCTCTGATTCTCTGGCCCCCCCCCCCGCAATGGTAACGGGATCTAGCCGGTGCTTTTCAGGCAACATTGCATATTCCGAGTTCCCCTGCTTTTCTTAGGCCAAATGATAATCGTATTCATTTTCAGAGGTGGTTGCAGAATATTGGCGTTCTAAATTAAGCAACACAAAAGTGAAAGCAGAAATGGAGGCTGTGGTGGTTGGTGAACAATGGTCTCCAGTATCATCCAAGTCTCTCGTAGCCTACCCCCAAAAGTGGCATTTGTGATTCCATTCCTGCAAACCTTTCTGCTATATTAGTACCTTGAAAAGCAGGAGTGAAATTTGACATTTGCCGAAGGTTTCCATCCAGCCTGTAGCATCGCCCGCTCAGGTAGCTGTTATCATAGCACTGGTGAGCTACATTCGGACTGCAGATCTACATCAGGAGGTAAGACAACATAGATAACCCCACATAACATAAGATAACATGGGAATATATATGACTGGGTTTTTCTGCTGGTCTCACTGTGAATCCGGTTGGTTCCACGGCCACCGACAGTCCGAAGAGCCTGCCGGGGAGGGCCTCCACTAGAGACAGAGACAGCGGTGAACTTACAACTCAGAGTAGGTCACCCGTTACAATAATCACACTTATCTTCGCCATTATGGTTTCTATTAACGTCTCCATTGCTGCCATATTTTCTATTTCTTTTAAACAAAAACGAACAAAAGGTTAAGTACCTGGAGGCGTGAAGCACTTTGAGATATATTTCATGGAAGCGCAGACTGTTCCAGAACCATTTTGCTGCAGGGGAGCAGTAACCAAAATCCTGCATGGAGAAGACATGGGCGAGGTGTAACATAAGTATGACGCCTGAATTCTTTGCAGTCGGCTTCGACACATATTGAAATGAGAACATTGGTGGTTCCTAGCTGCCTAGCTGGCTCGGTTGTTGAGAGAAACTCCAAATATAATGTTTGCCTCTTCCGGTTAATCACATTGTCACACATCGAATGTGTGAGTTTCACATGAGAGACTTTGGCTGTACTGTACGTACCCCTTGTCTTTTACGGTGGTGAACTGCAGTACCTTGTGTCCATAACCACTGCCTTTTTCACTGCCATAATAGATCCTGGGGTCAGCTGTGTCAAGGTTAAAGGCCAAGCTACCAGGCTGGAACACCGCTGAAAATGTTTAGAAAAATATTAAAAAATCCCCCTCCCAAAACAATTATGATCTTACAATAGAACAGATAGAATAGAATATGTATATATATGTGCATCCGTTGCCTTTGAAGTTGGTCATGTTTACCGACACCACAAACCAGCCAGTGTTTCAGATTGGACAGATTAAATGCAATGGGTTGTGGTATGGTTTGGTTTCGATGAACCTTCAGGACATCCTTAAAAATATTTCTTATATAAACATATTTTTAAGGAGAGCCTCATCAGCTGATTTTGTTAAAAAAGGGTTTAAATTTCAAATATCGATACTCCAGAACAACAATCACTAAACAATTAGCAACAATTTGCCCATGAAAATAATGTGATTGGTTACAGTGCTAACCAAACTGCTGTTACTGTTGCTGGTATACTTACTGCTATTAATGCAAAGGTCAAATCACACTCACTACCCATGTTCTCATCATGGTCAGAAAGGTTTAGACAAGGATATGCTCACCGATAACCCAGAAGACACAGAGGAGAGGGACGTGGCCCTGGCCGTGCGCGCTTCCCACAGCAGTGTTCATCATTAAAGAAGAAATGCAACGCTTACAGCATATAGAGGGTGTCGCCATTTCCTGGTGTGTGGCACTTCCGCAACAGATTGTACTGTGGTTTCTGAGCTTTTTGTTGTTTCTCAGCTTCCCACTTTCGCGTCAAAGTACAATGTTAAGCAATTGTTTCTAAATGATTCTACAAAGTAGGTGGTACTCAAGAACAGATTACAACACTTCCTTTTTTTAGGACACAGTGAATGTGGACTTTTCTTTTTCAAGAAACTTTTCTTCTTTATGGGAACAAAATGTGTTCTCTACATTTGACCCATCCTATCGTACATAGGAGCAGTGGGCTGCTCATTTGACCCATCCTATCGTACATAGGAGCAGGGGGCTGCCGTGTTCATTTGACCCATCCTACGGTACATAGGATCAGTGGGCTGCAATGTTCAGCGCCCGGGGAGCAAGTTGGGGTTCAGTGTCTTGCTCAAGGACACGCGGACAGTTGGAGAAGGGGGATGGAGGGGATCAAACCACCGACCCTATGGTTAGTGGATGACCCACTGCCCACCCACTCTATCCACTGAGCTACTGCTGCCCCATAATTACACATATATACATTACCATCTTTTGCTAGTTTACATATCAACGTAAATGTCTCTACAGCCAAATTTTGCTTAAATTTGGAAAACTTGTGTGGAAAATCGACTGCTTGACTTTTAACCGTTGTGATTGTGTTTCCCCCGCCCTTGACCATCCAGCAAGCCTGTTTTGTCTCCATGTGCTCTGAATGCCATTTCAACTGGTCTGTCACCAGTAACTGACATATACTTTCAGGAAAAAGAACAGAAAAAAAGCCAAAGTGTTGCAGGATCAAACATGCAGATCCCAATTTATTTGCTAATCCATGTAACATCGTGTTCCTTGTGCACGCATCCAGAAGTGGTGCAGCGCTGGATTGTACGGAAGAACACAAAATGCATGACGCCTTAGCTGACAATTATCACTCCATTTTGAAATGAACATAAGTCTCAGTGAAGGCTTGCTCCAGTCCAAATTCCTTACATCTGGTCTTCATCTGGTCCTCATGAGTGCATGTGCTATGAACTCCACTCCCATATGAAACGTCAACATCTTTCACATCCTTCAGGATGCCTTTCAAAAGGCGCTCCGTTGCCAATAGCATACGCATCCAGCAGGGAGGACGCCATGTCCCGACCGGGACCTCCTCCCGACCGCGCCCCACGGGGGGGGGGGGGGGGGTCTACTCCGGCCGCCCCGCCCCAGGCTCCTCCTCCTCCGGCATCCGGGGCTTTTGGACCTTGAGGGAGAAGTCAACGACGGGGCACCCCTGGGTGATGCAGCCCAGGGAGATGACGTCCACGTGGGGACTGAAGTACTGCGGCAGGTTCTCCGGGGTCACACCGCCACTGGCCTCCACCAGCAGCGCGGGGAACTCCTCCTTCAGGAGGCACGCCGCGGCCCAGAGCTCCTGGGGAGGAAACAGTGGAGGATCTGGAGACTTTTGCCATTCAGTCTTTCAGCAAACGGCTGAAATCCAAAGCATCATATAAATGAAAATTGTAATAATACTAATAATTTTCCTACAGCACTTTTCTTACCATCTCACGACACATGAGTTATTCTCAGAAGAGAGCCAAACAGTGTCGCCTGCATGACATTCAATATGTTCTCAACACTCAAAATGCAGGGTCTTTCATCCATCAACATTGTATTACCTCACTCCGCAATAGATTTAAACACATATTCATTTACACAACAATCTTTGAGATCACCACTTTGAAGCAAACCAAAAATACAAAATATCAACATAAAGCATTTAAACATTGAGAATTGTACAAATTGAGGATGGGGAACAGTGAGGAGGAATACTAAGTAGTTTTGTTATGTATGTATGTCCTTATCTCTAGAACCATTCATGTGATCTACTTCACACTTCGTGTTTTCTGTTGGGAACCTGAGGAAGTGCACAGTTAACTTATTTAGATGACTTCAATAAAAAAAGGGCTCTGCAGACAGACAGACAGATTCAAGGATGTCTTCTTCTATATCTGTAGGCTGAGAAAACACCCTAACCACCACCTCCGAAGAAAAGCAGAAGTGGGCTAAAACAAAGAAGAAACGCAAACGAGGCGTCTGAGCCCAGCAGCCCGATGCGGCCCTTTACCGCAGGCTCCAGGTTGTCCAACATGACGATGTCTGCGCCGGCTCGGGCCGCCTCGCGGGCCTCCTCCGTGGAGCCACACTCCACCTCCACCTTGCTGCTGAAGCCGCACACCGCCCGCGTCACCTGCACCGCCTGCGGAGGAACCACGGCGTCAGAGGCCAAGATGAGCACACTGTCGACCGGCCACCGTCGTTCTGGGCAGGTTTCCGTAGTGATCATCATCGGGGGGGTTTTTTCCCCCTCCGATTTCTTGCACCTTTGTGATGCTTCCCGAGGCCCACACGTGGTTGTCTTTCAGCATCACCATGCCGCTCAGGTCCTGCCGGTGCATGGACACCCCGCCCACCAGCATGGCGTACTTCTCCACCAGGCGGAAGCCCGGCGTGGTCTTGCGCGTGCCGGCCACTTCCCCGCGCCAGCCCGCCGCCGCCGCCGTCCTCTGGAGCGCGGCGCAGCGGGTGGCGATGCCCGAGGCGCGAGCCAGGCAGTTGAGAGCCGGCCTCTCCCCCAGGAGGAGACACCTGGCCGGGCCCCTCACCTGGGCCACCAGTGTGAGGCCGTCCGGACCTGGAGTAGCACCGGCACACGGTGGGAGTGGATAAACATCACATTGTTAGGATGTGGGAGGATTGATTTGGGCCACTTATGAGTAAAAACCAACCATGTTTACATGGGGGGGGGGGGGTATACAACGTGAACTCAAGTGACTTGCAGTGAATTCAGCTGCAAGTCATTGAGGAACAGGTAGGGTTGGGCGTCTTGCTCAAAAGACGCCTACAGGTCTACCGTGGCACCCTACATACTAATCCAACATTATCTGTTGTGCTCCTGAACTCCTTCAACGACATTTAAATCCCAGCCACCGCTGTATCACCAGTACACATCCCCCCCCCCCCCATCGGGTAGCGACACGCGAGGCCTACGAACGCTCACCGAGTTCGGCTGCATCTCGGTAGAGCCAGTTAACGCTGCATCCCACCTCGGTGAACACGGCCGTGAAGAAGGGGCCGCCGGCAAGGACGCTGTGCGGCGTCTTGCAGAGCAGGCGAGCCTCCACCTCCCCAGAGCCCACGCACACCCCGGCGGGGTCGAAGTTCGGCGTGTCCTCCGCCAGCCAATCCCGCGCCAGCTGCGTGAGGGCGTGTGGCGGGACGGCGTGCGCTGCGACGACGCGCCGATGCGGTTCCATGGAGCGGTCGTCTGCGGTGGAAGTGAAACGGGATTTGATGGTGGTTACGCTCATTTCGGTCTCATTATTGGGACATCAACAGTACACGTTACATTAGTCTGTCACATAACAGGTGTTGTGCCGAAAAGAGACTGCTTGCCGAAAAACGACTGCCCCCGACGGGAACGCGCATCAGTTCAGAGGAGGAGCTTGTAGGTCTACTCGTAGATATAATATACGGGTCGGCACAACACCGGGTTGTAAAACACACAAACGTTATTGGGTCTCGGGAGACCAGGAGAAATTGTTTACTTGTTTGTACACCACGTCCCGCGTTAGTTGTAACACGACGTACGGTAGGATGTAAGACATCTACAGGAAATGTATTAAATGGGTAAAAACCTTCATGCTGCAAGCCAACAACTATCCTATGGGAACCAGCCATACAAGGCTAGTAAATGTGGCCTCGTGATGTAGCATCAGCATTGGCATTAGCTGCCCAAGTCTAGTTAGAAACTGCTGATTATGCTGATCTTAGTTGGATCATTGTAGGTTCAAACAGTTCAATACAAAAACTTAAAAATACTTTAACTACTTTAATTCAAAACGTGATTTACTCACGACAAAATAGGTGGCTAAAGTGGTTTAAATTTGATATCAAGACACCGCACTTGACGTCCACAGAGCCCTGAGAACACGTGACGACCTGACCTCCTGGGCGCGTAGGATTGGACGAATTAATTGAGTTTAACTAACCAATGGAATCGTCCCCGGTGTGTCAACACAGTTTGCAACAACCAATAGATAAACATGGTATAAGGGGTCGTCTTCGGGTATTTCTTTGATCAGTTCATAATGACGAACTGTAAGTGAGGGATGGAAAAAATAAAAATGTCGATATCATTGTATTTGTTTGGGTCGATTCTCAGAAGTGTCCTAGTACAATAAGAAGAGTGACATTTTGTGCGGCACTACCAGGTCATTTTGCTATGTTCTAGATTCAAAAGACATTACGGTCGCTAGTAGTTGCCCACCGTCTATGCAACGCGTGTTAGTTAACCTTATCTCATATGTGCAATCCAACAGTTGGCCTACATTACTTCACTCTGTTTTTATTTCACGATAAAAAAAAACTCCAGGAAGTACATAATCCCACATGAACAGCTGACTTCAAACAAATGTTATTAAATGCTGTTAGATTTTGAACTATATAGGTCTACCTAAAGTTGCCATCTCTGGTGGTATTTGTGGTGTAGGAATTCGGTTCTTGCAATTGTCTCTAGTATTGAGGTAATTAATACTATCAATCAATCTTCTGCTTTAACCTTATTATTGGCTTGCCCATAACATGCGAATGGTAACATCTACTTACATCTGTGTTCAGCTTCAGGCTTAGTACTAGTCGATGTTTTAGTGCCGTACATAATCTTCACGTTTCTTTCTTGTCGGTGATGAAGTATGAAGTATAATAATGACTCAAACCAAGGCTGTGCATTACTGATGACTTATTGATGCATGCTTAGACTTTGACCCATGGTGGGCTCAAAACCAATTGCCATGCGCCGGCCCCCTGCAATGACCTGTCGTCCATGTCCGTCCAGTTCCATCCCTGTATATTCAGTGAGCTTTATTGCACATCACATCTTCTGCGGGTGATCGTGTGGTGTGCTCAATCAGTACACTGACTCGTAGGAAATATGTCTGTGGGTATAACATAGGCTTTATATTATGATCTATTATAATAATTTATTTTATTCAATGATGTGCTATTTTTAAGTGTTATTATATGCATATGTTCAGTACAAAGTATAATCAAGAACGTGTTATTTCGCGGTGGAACGGCCACAGTGTTTTGCATTGGAGAATAAAGCCGTTAGTGGGCCAATGCTGTGACGTAAGATAACTGCGCATCCCGTGCGCCTTCTCCACCACCTCGAACACCAACTGGGATCACACCCAGTGCGAGAACTAGGAAGTGGAAGTGTACACATGGAGGGTGTGTCTTTTCCTACCGATATTTCTTTTATTTGAAAAAAAAGTCCTCTGTGTATAAATAATGGGGGACTCTGCAAAGGATAAAAGACGGGAACAGCTGAAGCGCTGGGCCGGTTCGTGCACGGATAAGGAGCCCGCAGTGCCCAGAAGAAGGTGGCGGGGTAATGTCGAGGATCCACAGGCCGTAAACAACGACCAGCCAGGGGACCAATCTCGCGATGGAGATGGAAATGAAACAACCGAAGCGGAGATCATCGACCAGGGAACCGGTCCTCTACTAAAACGAAGGTTGTATTTGAATGCCATATATGTTTCGTTGTTCAGTGGTTGGTGATCAGATCATATGTTGCGAAGTACTGCTTGTGATGCTATGTGGCGGAACATCCAACTCTCCACCTACGCGGTGGCCGTATAGACTGCAGCAGGTCGTGTTGGCGTGATTACAGTCTAATGGCTAATACCATTCAACTGTCTTATTAGGGGAAGGGTGAGGTTCGACCGAGCCGCAGAATTCCTCGCAGCGTGTGCCAGTGGGGACACGGACGAGGCCCGGGAGATGCTGAAGGAGGCCAGGGAAGCGACAGGCAAGAACGGAGAAGACCTAACGGCCATCATCAACTGCTCGAACGCAGACGGCATCACAGCTCTCCACCAGGTGAACTAGCTCGATGAGATACTGCTATACGAAACGGTGCTATTTTTTGTTGTTATTATTTTTTGATTGCAAGAGGATTGTATCATGCCGTATTGTTTGGCCTCGCCTCACACAGGCTTGTATCGACGGCAGTATGGAGATCGTGTCCTTTCTGTTGGCTCAAGGCGCCAATGTGGACCAGGTGGACAGCGAGGGTTGGACTCCCCTGCACGTCGCCGCGTCCTGTGGACACATCGATATAACCGGGTGAGGCGGAGCACCGCGACAATGTGACAACTGTGCAATGTGGTATTCTGGGGGGAATACACAGTGTTGGAGCCAGACTATTGCTGCCTTTATTTTTAACAATGCTAACATTGTTTTGCTCATTTGGCAAGACCACAGTCAGCTCAAGCACCACTAGTCTGCCACTCACTTTTACCACTGTGAGACATTTAACAAATGGTTGGACCGCTGGATTTACTTGCATTTGACCATTCACTTGCGGAAGGATAATATCATGCGATTTATTACTATTATTATTCGAGCACTCAGCAAACACTTGTATTGGAAACGACAACTTCCAGTATACTCGCCATTAAGGTGCAGGTCGGGATGGATTAGGCATGTTGCCCAAGAATGAAGGTTTAGGAAATAGTGAATTGCTTACAGAGAGGCTGAGATAATTAGGGATCGAACCCAGAGACCTTTGGTAGGGAGTCCACCATGGCCACTAGAATAACCAGCCCCAACCTTGCCAGGTGATTCCCAACCAGATTGAAGTGAAGATGATAACTTTGCTTTGTTATACCTACAAACAAAAACAAATACGTAATATTTACATTATATAATTGATGTTGATGAAGACCTTGACGAAGACCAGAAGAAGTATCCCCCAACTTCTTCCATTGAAAATGCCCTGGCTACTACAATGTTTATAACAAGACTAAATGCGAGTAGTATATATTAGTTGACAGGAAGACATTTCTGGTTGGTTTGGTGTTGATGAGATGCAGCGCTGCGCCTGGGGAGGCTCCTTAAGCCCTGTTCAGTTGAAAGATTTGCGAGGAGACCAAACGATTGCAGGGTGTTGCTGCGGTGGGAAAGTGGGTTGGTTGCGGAGCGCCTTCAGGCGAGGCACGGTGTCTCGAGACGTCTGTGTCCCATTGTTGTCCAAAGGTATTGAGGCTACGTGTCTACCCTGGTATTTAAACAAGACGCTGTCGGGTCAAACCCTGACCTGTTTGCGGCACGCCAGAAGTAGGCCACGGCACTGTCACAAGAAGTGGAAACATCAGCACATCGAGCGTAGTTTCTCGCCAGTGTCCGAGAAGCGTAGCGGTACAATTCTTTTGAGGCCCGCTGCGGGTGACGGTGCCTGAAGTGTGTGTTGTATTCACGCAAGAGCCGGTGCATCGCCAGCCTCCTGCTCCTGGAACTCTGTTAGCGTAAGCACACGGTCGCTGCAATGGCCACCGGCGGCTTCATCCACACCGCACCTCTTTGGCCTGAACTGGGCTTTAGACGACAACGGTTGGAAAACCCAGCACTAGACTATGAAGTGATTAAGTTAAGAACACTGCCCCCCCCCTCTTTTCAATGTACAATAATCTGAGCTCTCATATACATTTGCTCTCTGGCTCTAGTGTTGTAGCGTATAGACTGTTAAGCTCCTCCCCCCCCTCTCTCTGGTTGGTCAGTTTTCTCTTGCAGAGAGGTGCGTCTCTGTCTGCTGTCAACTGTGATGGGGACGTCCCACTGGACATCGCTGAAGACGAGGCGACCGAATCCCTCCTCCAGGAACACACCCGCAGTCAGGGTGAGTGTCTCTATCACGCACACGCACACACACACACACACACACACACACACACACACGCACACACACATCAATTGCTTTTATCAGTGCCTATATTTTCTTTAATATTTTTAAGTCGTTTGCTGCTATCACTTTTTAGCCTTCTAGAAAGCACTTTTATCCGAAGCGACTTGCGGTCCATCGAGGTGGATGTAATGATGCAGCACGTAAGGTTTGGCATCGTGCTCTGGGATGCCTACAGGCATGCTGCGGACATGAGAGACTTGGAAACCCCTTACCCCTTTCTCCATCCCACGCAACTCATGTGACCCTGCTGCAGCGTCAGTAGGGGAGAGTGCAAGGCCCCCTCTCTCTCGGGGAGGAAGTGTAGTGTACCAACTAGCAAAGACGAGGAACAGAGAAGCGCACGACTGCTTCCCCTTTTTCTATTCCAGTCTTGCCCAAGTCGAACCCCGCGCCGCGAGCCCCAGAGCCCCACTCAGACCCCCCCCCCCTGTGTTGTGTTGCTAGGTGTGGACCTTGAGGCGGCCAAGCGTCTGGAGGAGGAGCAGATCATGCTGGACGCCCGGGCCTGGCTGACGGAGGGCCTCCCCCGGGACATCCGCCACCCCCGCACCGGGGCCACGCCACTGCACGTGGCTGCAGCCAAGGGCTACCTGGAGGCCATCAAGTAGGAGCACGCATATGAGGACACGCGTATATGAGGACACACGTATATGAGGACACTCTGTACTCTGTGTGTTGTGTGGCTGTATGAAAGCCCACCTTGACCCACTTTAAATTGATGTAAAGTCCATTATAAAGGCCCTTATTCTTTACCTTAGTGATTGCCTTGTCCAATATGTACATGGATGTGGTTATCGATGTGTGCATGCAGCCCAGCTGCAGGCATCCTTGAGTGCGATGCCTTTCCGCTCAATAAACAACTAACCTGCCCCCCCTGTGAGTCAATCGCTAAATAGGTCAACATCAGTGGAGTGGTTAACACACACATGGGGGGGGGGCTGACACGTGACACAGGCCACGAGTCACGTGACCTGTGTCACATGACTCGCGCTCCCACTGCGCTTCAGGCTGCTGTGCCAGTGCGGTCTGGACGTGTCGGCCGTGGACTGCGACGGCTGGACACCGCTCCACGCGGCGGCGCACTGGGGCCAGGCGGAGGCCTGCTGCATCCTGGCGGAGCAGTTGTGCAACATGGAGGCCCACAGCAACGGGGTGAGCGGCGGCGTGGGAATGGGGAACCGGGCGCTAAAATGGAGGAAATGGATACCGTGTTTACTGTTGACCTGGGCTGGGCGTTGTAGATCTCCCCGGGCTGTCGTTCACTGTGTACGAGAGGACTTGTATGGAGAGACTACTTAAAACAACAAAAAAAGTATTAATAATAATAATGAACAAATGGGGATAAGGAGGCAAAGTTGTCGTTGGTTTCCTTTTCTTCTAATTGCGGTTTCTCTCTCAGGGCCAAACGCCGTTTGACGTGGCAGATGAGAGCGTGGAGGCACTTCTGGAGGAGCTGTCCCAGAAACAAGCCAACGTAAGAACTCTCCATTTATACGCATGAGAATAACACGACCCGAACATTTGCCCATGCATTGTGCACATCAAGTACAGTGTCTTGATCGACGGCGTGTGTGTGCGTGTGCGTGTGCGTGTGTGTGTGTGTGTGTGTAGTGGCGTAACGAGAGGTCCATGTTGGAGAGACAGAACCCTGGATCAAACCCGGCGAACGCCCAGAACAAAAAGAGAAGGTCAGTGACAGTCCACCCCGGCATCCGGGAACCGCCTGATCGTTTCCCTACAAATTACAAGTCAAAGCTTTCGTTAGCACGTTAGCCGTTTAGTTCCCAATGCCTGCGGGTCACCTCTGTTGGGGAGGATGGGTCACCTGTGTTAGGGAGAATGGGTCACCTGTGTTAGGAAGGATGGGTCACTTGTGTTGAGGAGGATGGGTCACCTGTGTTGGGGAGGATGGGTCACCTGTGTTGGGGAGGATGGGTCACCTGTGTTGAGGAGGATGGGTCACCTGTGTTGAGGAGGATGGGTCACTTGTGTTGAGGAAGATGGGTCACCTGTGTTAGGGAGGATGGGTCACCTGTGTTAGGGAGGATGGGTCACCTGTGTTAGGGAGGATGGGTCACCTGTGTTGGGGAGGATGGGTCACCTGTGTTGAGGAGGATGGGTCACCTGTGTTGAGGAGGAT
>JAOPUH010000104.1:15873426-15885574 GCA_027123175.1 Urophycis cirrata | reverse complement strand
TGCACACTCTGCACTCTACACACACACTCTACACACACTCTACACTCACTCTGCTGCACACTCTGCACTCTACACACACACTCTACACACACTCTACACTCACTCTGCTGCACACTCTGCACTCTACACACTCTACACTCTACACACACTCTACACACACTCTACACCCTACACACACTCTGCCGCACACTCTGTCTCCAGAACAAGGAGATGCAGACGAGACAAACTCGTTTCTGAGCACACAGCGAAACGGATCAGCTCTTAATGGAAGGGAGTTCAATGCCATATTAGTTCATAATGGGTTTCTGCATCCTCTCATGCCTCAGAACAAATCCTGGTGTCAAATTATTACCTAGTGATCCAAGATTAAGGCAAAAGACGAGTCCGTGTAAGTGAACACTTTTTGTTTCGGTAGGTTTTTTTTTTTTAGGTCGCTTCCCAAGACAAAACCAGAAAAAAGCGATGATAAAACTGTCTGTCAGCTGCATTGCGCTGCACTTCTCCTTTGAGGTGACACGCACCTCCGTGGCATGTTTCCAAACCGTGGGTGTGTCTGGTGTTGAGCCAGCGTCGCGCGTGCTAGTGTATTCATGACATTATTCACCGGCCCTTTCTGCCTCTCCAGGAGAAGTTGGAGCTCCAGAGGAAAGCAGTGGAGTTGGAAGATGAGCTCAAGGTACAGATAACCACGCCACTCGTTGGTTTGTAATGGAACGTTACATCCAGAGTGTGTTCAGTGAGTGAAGGATCCGCCCGTACTCCCCAAACACTACTGCGTTTGAGCCGAAAGTAGCCTGTGTCCAGTGGGTGACACTGAAACGCACGTGAAGTCTTCCTCTCACAGCTGACTGGAAACACTTCGTCTGGCGTCCCAAGGAAAGCGTGCCTCACGGACACCTTTCCCAGCGGTTACCCGTCACTGAACCCGGGGTTTGACTCTCCCTTCTCCCTCCAGGTTCTGGTGGACCTCCGGGCAGACAACCAGCGACTGAAAGATGAGAACGCCGCCCTCATTCGAGTCATCAGCAAGCTCTCCAAATGAGTGGACCAAACCACCTCCCAACCCAGGGCGAGCGAGCCAGCGGGGAGAAAAAAAAGAAAAGAAAAGAAAAAAAAAGTGTTAACGGACTCTCCGCCCCTCCCCCTCCCTGTCCACCCCGCCCTCCCCCTCCCTGTCCACCCCGCTAGCCGCAGCCCGGGGACGGCGGTCCGGGGACGGCGGTCCGGCCGCCGGCGCGTACGTTTAGACTCCAGAGAACGCCGGTCCTCTGGAGCGGCACGCCCACCCCGTACGTTCAGTGTTTCCTTGAGTTTGTGTGGCGTGTGGCTGGGACTGTTTTTGGCATATCTACTGTATAACAAGCTGAGCTGCACCTCGTGTGGATCCGACAGAACAGCAGTCAGACGTTCTGGTTCACATCCACCCTTTTTTAATTGTATTTTAGGTTTGTTGTTTTGTTCTGTTTTGGTTTTGTATTATTTTAAAAAAACGAAAATGTTTGATGTGCCCGGCTCTTTGTGGCTATATTTTAAGATAGACCGTAATTGAAATGAGAGAGAGAGCGAGAGAGAGACAGAGAGAGAATAGACCTACCTTAAAGCCATGTACAGCGCGATGTCCAAGCTCATGTCTTCGGGAACGTGACCAGAGAGACGGGCTTGAGAGGACGACGAGGAAAACGAAATGTGAGCAGTTCTGTGTGTGTGTGTGTGTGTGTGTGTGTGTGTGTCGGACCGGGCGTGTGTGTGTCTGTGTGTGTGTGTTTGCGTCAGACCGGGCGTGTGTGTGTGTGTGTGTCGGACCGGGCGTGTGTGTGTGTCTGTGTGTGTGTGTGTGTGTGTGCGTCAGACCGGACGTGTGTGTGTATGTGTGTGTGTGCACGTGTCGGACCGGGCGCGCGTGTGTGTGTGTGTGCGCGTCAGACCGGGTGTGTGTGTGTGTGTGTGTGGATGAGTTGTAAATGATTTTATTGTGCCAAAAAACAGACCCTATTTTCCTGTTGAGTTTGTTGTTGTTTATTAGGTGCAGAAGGGGGGAGGGGTGTGTGTGTGTGTGTGTGTGTGTGCGCTTTCTTCTCAGGACTAGTGTTGGGAATGTGCTCTGTACTGGAGCTGACTACTGTAAAGATGGACCAAACTGTATTTTTTTTGCATGTTGACTTCCTCTCCGCTCCTGTGAATTGTGTATCTATGTTGTATTTTTCTATGTCCAGGGTCCCTCCTTGCACATAGCCAGTTGAGTAGTGCGCTTGTTTTGTACCACAACAACAGAGGAAGCCTTGAGACGGCACTAGGGGGTTGCAGACGTGGTTCATTTTCCATTAAACCAATTCAGATGTAGTTTCTCCGCTAGCATTGGGTGCAGGTCCCGTGTCAGATACAAACCCCACCCCTCCCTTCGTTTACAAAGAAGCTAGCACCGCATTCAACATTGTACATGCCTCCATTTTCCTTGCGTACATTAGCTATGCTGTACATGTTCTTGTACATCTTTGAATTGGTTTGATGGGAAGCGAATGGACCTGTTCACTAGGAGGCACGCTGGGCCCACACAGGGGATTCACGCAGATCGTTGTGGGCCATGTCTTGTGAATGTTTACTGCAGTTTCTAAAAGGACAACTTAAGTGCATGCCAAATTGTATTTTGATGATGTGCCTTTCTCTATTACATTTGTAATTAATATTTCTATTTTGCTTTGGGTAAAAAATGTCAAATATAAAATACAGTATGGCCATTAACAAACATGGTTGTGACATGTCTTTTTATATGGGGGGTCAATGTGGTATTTGGTAGGTTGATGTTGAAGGAAAGGTTAGAAAGCTTTGTCTAAGCAAGCTTGATAGCATCATCTACTATGAACTGTCCTCACTGTAAGAGCAAGCTACAGATATGGTGGTGTAAATACACCATTTCCCATGACTTATTTTTAAAATGCATCTTCTTGCTTTTAAGGCAAAGGGGTATTTCAAATGTTTGCGCAAATACCAACCACCACAGCCAACTGGTGTACCTATCATTAACCACTTTAATGGCTGTATTGCTATACTGAATACAGCAGCGCTTTTTTAACCTAAAACAACACCCGTTGGTGGTGTGTGTGTGTGTGTGTGTGTGTGTGCTTCTAGGATACGTTTGTGTAAATTCAAGTCCCAAACTTTAAACTTGCGCGTCATTTTAAAGATCAGTAGTGGGACAAATTCCACAAACAAAATTAAGCAAGCTCACAAGAGCCACGCGATCCACAAATGTCAATATCATTTTACAAGACAAGTGCAAATATGTATCTGTGTATATGTACACGCAATGAGAATGGTAGGAGACAGGGCGGGGGGAGTTTCAGGAAATGGGAGATGCTGATTTAGCAGACTTGTCTTTTTGAGAGGACATATCATTTTGTTCATTTTTACAGTTTCTATAAATAGGTTTTCAGCTTGCCTGATTCTTGGGACAATTCACTCATTTCTTGCCATTGCCAGGGAAATGTCCCTACTAAACAATGTCAATCTTTCAATGTAAGACAATACATGACATTATGTTTGTATTGTAATACAATACAAAGATAAGTGTAATACACCAATATTTTGACCTTCACCTATAACCAACAGTATGAGGTGCTACATGTTGCCTGGCTAAACACAACCAGGTTTGTGTTAGCAAAAACCGCAAAAAGCTAACACGCAAAGTTGAGCAAATGTTTTATTGAATGCAATCACAGAGATCACAAATGATCAAATATATAACCCCACCAGCATGCCAGCGTTTTTATATAAACTGTACAATGAAAAATAATGCATGATACAGCAATACATACATTTTTGATGTCTGGGGCGGAAAGGGGGACATTTTATTTTGTAAACCCACTCCTGTGTTCGAAACGGTCGATTCTCTATCAGAGCCACCATGCCAGTGTAAAGCACACCCTTGTGGTCTGCAGCAGGGGCTTCAGTGTCGAGGTTCCTGGTGGCGCTGTGGTGTATTTTTTTTTGGGGGGGGGGGGGGGTTGACAGACAGAGGCCTGGCCAGAGGTAAACACAGCAGTCTGCTTCCCTCTACGCTACATGGTGACAAGAGGAGGCCAGACACCGCCGGGGGACTCCAGCAGCAGACGGTGTCTCACTCAGAAGGCCCTCTCACACCGTGACTCCGCCCTGTGATGCTCCTCTACCTTCTGATGGGACAAGCGGAGGTCAGACGACCCGATGCAAATCACGAATGTGTTCTCTTTTTCTACGAGTTAAGAAAGGGAATGATATACACGAAGACAAAGCAAGTAAAAAGAAAACCAAAAAAGAAAAAAACAAATGTAATATTCATAATTTAGTTTCACACGTGACCATGGTCAGTGTTAAGGCCTCATGGCGTGGAGGAAAAACAAGACGTGCCAAGAGAGATCAATACTGACTAAGATGGCTTCCTTTTAGGGGGGAGGGGAAGCGAAGAGCTTTCTGGTGTTTGCCGAATCTCGACATTCTGCTCACTGTGTGTGTGTGTGTGTGTGTGTGTGTGTGTGTGTGTGTGTGTGTGTGTGTGTGTGTACGCGCTAGCAAGAGGTGAGCCCTTGATTTACAGCACTTGTGCTTTCGGGCACAGAAAGGCATGCAGTGTTTGGTTTTTAGTAGTTGTTCTTCGTTGGTTTTAGTTTTTGTTCCACAGCTCCTTCCTGTCCCCGCGTTAACGGTCATTCAGCTCGGTGAATCGTGGAGTACATATGATGGAGATTTAATAAGGCAGCCGCGAGGCGCACACTCAAGCTTCTGTTGTTCCACGTAATTTAGTTTATTAGTTCCCCCCCCCCCTTCCCCCCACCACACACAACCTCCTCACTCAGGGGAGGGGGCCAATCAGTGGAGGGGGCGGGGTCAGAAGGGGCGGGGTTAGGGGCCGGAAGCAGATTTTTTTTTTTCGATTGTTCACAAGGCAGGTATTGGTAAAATATCTTAGACAGCCAGCAAGCGGAGGACTGCTGCAGAGGGCATAGCGGGACGCGGTGGGGCCAGCGACTAACCAGGGGCAGCAGATTAATAATCAACAGTGATGGAAGTTTAGTAACAACACACAGCCATTAAACACATTCATATAAAAAAAAGGCAAACTAAAGTCGATTGTACAGTTGCTTTCCCCCCCCCCCTCCCCCCACACATGTACATACTGAGAGAGGAAGACGCCATTTTGGAAGAAGAAGAAAAACAATGGAAGAGATGTAAGGCGGGGTTAATCTCTTTGAAGCAGCAGAGAACATGTGATTGGTGTTGGTGGGGCTCTGAGAGGGGTGTGGGTCTGTGGGGGTTAGTGATGAGGCGGTGGTGATGATGGACGGACCGGAGAGGGTGGGAGTGGGTGGTGGTGGGTGGTGCTGCTGCCGACGGCAACAAAGGCGGTTGGATGTGAATGAGAGACACAGCCAGGCGGAAACTAAGGCATGAAGATGGAATGCACGAGGAAGAAAAAAAAAAAAATCAAAAAATCAAAAATCAAAACAAAAGGCAGAGATGGCAGACACAAGGGGTGGGGGGTGAGGGTGGGGGTGGGTGCGGGGGAGAACGCCGGACCAGAAAGGCCGAGTCCCGCGCGCTCCCTCACACCCCCCCGGAGCCCCGCCTCCTCAGTGGGGGTGGGGGGGAAGGGGAAAGGCCTCTACGTCTCCTCGTTCCCCTCGCTCAGTCTTTCCAGTCCTTCTTGATGTTGAGGTTCCACTCCCAGGACAGGTGGTCATGCTTGTCGTCGTCCGTGAACTTGGACTTCAGGGTGTAGGTGCCGCGGGCCACCATGCCCTTGGGCGCCTCCTCCAGCGGGGTGAGGAAGTCGTACTCGTCGGGGCGCGGCCCGTAGCTGCCCACCATGTAGTCCGACTTATCGACTGGAGGGAGAGCAGAGAGAGACAGGGAGACGGCCCGGGTTAGGAGACCAGAAGGAGAACAGGAGGAGCTTTCGGTCTTGATTGGTCATTCTCAGGGTTTTTTTTTTTAGCTATGGGAATGAAATGTGTTCTCTGCATTTGACCCATCTTATTGTGTTGCATTTAATTTAATTTAACCATTTCCTTTGATTTGCCTTCCATGTTGGAACGGGCCTCATCCAATACATTTCATATTCATAGTATGATTATAAGTGATGCTGCACAATTGACAATAAAGGACTTTAATCTTGAATCTATGGTACATAGGAGCAGTGGGCTGCCATGTTCAGCACCCGGGGAGCAAGTTGGGGTTGAGTGTCTTGCTCAAAGACACACTTCGACATGTTGGACAGTCGGAGGCGGGAGATTTTGGGGCTCGAACCGCCGACCCTACGGTTGGTGGACGACCCGCTCCGTCCAGCCGCTCTACCCCCTGAGCTACTGAACGGGGGCGGGGTTATCACGAGCCCTGGAGCGTTTGCGTTCCTATTGGCTCGGTGTGATTGGAGGCGTCACCCGAGCCTGTGCACCGGTTCGCCGGGGGAGCCTGGTCTCCGCCCCCTCAGAGGCTGGGAGACGGCGTGTGTGGAGGGGGCGTCGATCTGAACCCTGTATGGGCGTGGGGGTCTCTCTTTAACGGCCCCCCCCCCCCCCCCCGGGCGTAAACAGCCTGAGATGGTTGTGAGGGTGTAGCGCCTTTCTAAACAGTCTTCTAATCTAGATAGAATAACACATTCTAAAAATAAAAACCCATATCATTCAGCACCACGCCTTAGGAAAACAGTTGGACGAGAGATGATTCACTCACTTCTTATTGCTTTCCTGTAGGTGTGCTGCACATACTTCAGGCCGGATACAATCTCCTTGTTCACCTGAAGGAACACAAACATCTCTTCACCAGAAGATACCACCACTTTTCTAGGTCAGGGGTGTGTTGGCCAGGCGAAGCGCTATGGACTAGAACGACACAACATCCCAGTGCTGATCTGATGTGCAACACATCTACACTTTTTATCCAACCTGAAAAGACCCTTTGTGACTGAAATTACTTCCTAGAGGGTCAAACAGATACAGTACAAGTTAAATCGATATACCTTTAATCCTGTTTCCATGTAACCCACAGAAGCAGTTAAACCTTGCGTAAGGCTACTTAGATTTGACTGTTGACGGTTTTTTTTTTTGCAGCTTAACGCATTAAAATATGTTGCAGATACAAGCTAAATATTGAAGAAGAGAATTCCTGTGAGATCTCAACAAGGGATTACAGGACAAGAGGTATCTGAGAGTCATGCTGTGTAAACACTGCTTACCTTGAAGCTGATCTTTATTTTGTACTCCACTCCCTCCTTCAGGACGAAGGACTGCTTCTTAAAGGACTCCAGGTCCCCTGTTGGGTGAACACAACCAGGGATCACACACTCATCACCGCCCAGCCGCATGTGAAATTACTTCACAGCCACACCGCAATGCCCCAATTAGCAGTTGGACCGGCTGCCTGCCAGTGCACACACACACACACACGTGTGTGAATGAGTGTGTGTGTGTCAGCTGTGACTCTTTGTCCCACCAGCCAGGGAACAGAAGAGCAGAGTTGTCATCGTGGCCACCAGCGGTTATCGCTTACACACTTCATTAAGACGCCGCTTGAAGGCAAACAGGCATTCATTAGCACCTTATTAACACACACACGCACACACACACACACACACACGCCCCATGGTTTTTCAAAATGGAGGAGGGTCTTCGTATGGAAGTATTAAGCCCCTTTACACACATGCAGTCCTACACTGCATTGTTCTGGAACATTTCCTGTATGTGTGAATGGGAACACTCAACCGGCACTTCCGGTCACTTTGAAGCGCATAAAGCTTTACGTTGTCCGACGTGAAAGACGCCGTCACGTAGAGCGTGCCAACCGAAAACCGGCAACCCAGTCTTGAGGCGCCAACGTCGGCACAGCTTCTTCTGTTCTCAAACAAGCTGCGAGATAAGGGGCTCCTCTCGGCTGCCATGTTCACAAGTGTTGCATTCCCTCGGCACAGCGATGCTGGCATTGCTCTGCCGCGTGTGAACGGGCGCAAGGCGGAAATGTTCCGGAACCGTAGCTGCGGTTTTTAAAATGCCTGGGAGATTTCCTAAAAAAACTGCTTGAAATGCTATTTTCGTCAAATGAACATGGTAACAAATGTTTTGATGTACAAATGCTCGGGAGATTACGCTCATAAATAAATAAATAAATAAAAGACAAAACCCCACCTGAATGAACTGCTCTCTTGGTGTCACTAATGGTGATTTAAAAATGTAATTAGTTTTATTTTATTAGGTTTATTTAGTCACGCTAGCTGTGCTGCGTTTGTGTGCACATCTGATGATATAATTAGTCTAGGGCGGCATCACAATACAGACGCTCCCCTTTCTATTCAACTTCCCCTAACATCTTATGAATACATCTTAACTGGACATCAGAACTGTGCGTGACATGTATTGCAGTGTAGCGATGCCACTGACGATATTCCAACAGATATTCCTGCTGTGATTGACAGTGATCCAACGTGGGGGGGGGGGGCAGAGCGCCTGGCGGTGTGCGCCTGCCTAAGAGACGGGCGTCCCAGTGAAGCCGTGAGGCCGCAGCCCTCTGGAGCCGCTGCTTGTAGTTTGACTATCGTGTTGTAATGCTGACCGAGTGCCCTGAACAATGGCCTCGCTACATTAAATGAGGGCACTTCTTCATTAATCATTCATCAGGAATATAAACACTGTCGTGTTCACTGGTGAAATGACAGGAAGATATGACGGCGTGCCCATCATGGTGAAATGACAGAAGGGCATGACAAATAAATACCACCCAAGTGTAAAACATCACACAGCGATTATTATTTTAGAGATGATGTGTTTTTGTAAAGGCATCCGACTACACACATAGTCAGATTCGTAAATCGAATAGCATTGATTTAAAACGCCAAACTGAGCCTGGTGATGATCAAGAGAACACGGGGACAATTAGCCTGGTGATAATCAAGAGAACCCAAGGGGCCTCAGCCTGGTGGTCACATGTACCTTGCAGGTCCAGGGTGAGGGGCTCTGGTGAGGCATCACAGACAAGAGTCAGGCGGGTCACCTGGACGTTGGGGGCGTTGGGATCTGAAAGTGGAACAAAGAACATCTACAGTTCAAGTCTGGAGTACTGCTGCCATTTCCAAACATCACAGTGAGTCTTGATAGAACTTTATTGATCCCCTATGGGAAATTCAGGGTCCAAGTAGCTAAAAGACATGGAGACATCACACATAACATACAAACATACAACATTGAGAACAGGTCTGAACCAGTCACATGTACATCGTTTTACATCTGGACAGCGTGAATCCCATTAGTTGGAAACAAAAACTAGGAGGGCAGCACTATGTCAACGACCCCAGCGACACCCAAAGTCAAAACGTTTCGCCCTGGTGTGGCTGGTATCCATTAACCGGCCTGCAAATTAAGCAAACGTTAACCAATGGCCGAGTGCGATAACGCAGCTTCGTTTCACTTCTGCACCACAATCCAGAAGCCCCTGCCCCAAGCCATGAAATGGAAAGTCATGCCAGGTGATCCAGGTACTCGCATCACAGCAGACAGCTGCTCCAACAGGCAGCGTGTCGACATGTCGAGACACCGCTTCTGGAATGCGCGTCGAGACCATTTGCATTTCACATAAGGGCACCGCAGGAAATGGAGTCACGGTGGGAGAGTTGTGGAACACATGGCCCTCACGATGTGGTTGGAATGTTCTGGAACAAGCTGGGGGAGCCGGCCTCAAGCGGCACCTGTACTGTCGCTCTGACGTGCAAGTTTGTTGTACAAAGGGCATCTCTTTGGCAAATCGGCCACATTTCATGAATGGGCTAATTGGGTATAATGGTGGGCGAGTCATTCTTTTGCCATTTTCCTGGCGCCATTTTGCATCATTAAACACACGCCCACAAACGAGGTACACAGAGAAAGGTCACGCGGTCGCCAACCACCTGCTGTCTGAGCGCCGGTCTTCCAGAGTGGTGAAACACGAAGAGCAACTCTCACCCACTTGATTCCACTGTATACTATTTACACATGACTCCAGATGGCAGTCCCTCAGAAGTACCTTCTCACTCAGCTGAGAGCAAGTGAACGTTCTCAAACCTTCAGTCACGTGGTCTGAAGAGCACAGGACACACACACAATCGGCACATGCAAAACAAGTCTGATGTGTAAACACATTTAGCCCGGATGACACTTTAAAAAGAGAAAGGTCCCACAATATACCCAGATTGGTAGTTGAGGCTGGCTGTGTAATGGTGTTTAGCTCCAACTAAACATTATGAGAGCTGACATTTACAAAAGGGACCAAACCCATTTGCAGTTCATGCATGTCCAGCTCACCCGATGGCGAGAGACAATGGTCACGGAGAAGCTTACTAGCATCACTTTTATACAAGGTGCGCACACACACACAGTGTGTGTACCACTGTAACACATGACGACTGAACGCAGGACTAGCGGGGGAAGTCAGTCAGACAGCCTGTACATGGTGTTGCTACTTTTCTTGGCCTCTTTCTCTCTGCAGATCTCGCTCTCCTCTTTATCATCACAACACATCAAAGGGAATAACACGTCGAACTTTCGCTGCAGACCCACTTCCTCCGGCAGCATCTGATAAACCGCCGTGGAAGCAAATGATCACGCACCATCTCTAACACGAAACCTTCAAGCACCAATTCACCGTTTCATTTTAAAATCGACCTGGCGCTTCGTGACACTTGTTCCCAGAGAGCGCCACAGGGCGACAGCGGTGTGTGTGTGTGTGTGTGTGTGTGTCCATGCGACCGACACCGTCGACTACGGGAACCACGACGGCCTTACCGACGGCGGCGGCCCCGGGGCCCAGCAGGGCCTCCTTGTACTTGCGCAGGCTCACGTCGTCCTTGTCCAGCTCCTGGATCTCCTGGAGGCTCTTCTGCGCCGGAGGCTTGTAGTTGACCAGCTCGCCCTCCTCGTTCTCCGCCGCGATGGCGGCGAGCTGCTCAGGAGTCACGTTGTCCTCAGCCATGTCTGGGGGGGACGGGGGGACGGGGAAACACGAGACGTTTAGATGAACGGCACTCCTGAGGTTACATGGCATCTGCATCGGTCCTTCTTCCCTGCTGGAACAAAGACTCGCCGAGTTTGGCATCTAATCTGTGCCGAGCCTCAGCCAGGAGGGTCCCTCTGGCGTTCCGAGCACATATCCTACCAGCCTCTCCGGCGAGGTCGGGTGAAGGCGGGGGGGGGGGAGAACGTCTTGACTCAATCCAGGGGCTACGACCGCTGTGTTATGACTACAGAGAACCTGGACCTGCGCAGCGTCTGTTCTCCGACGCCGTGTTCGGAGACCATCGAGGCTGAGCAGATGACGGCAGGTTATTCCTCTATGGCCGGGGTGTCAAACTCGAGCCATGGAGGGCTGGTGTCCCTGCATGTTTTAGATGTTTCTCTACTCCAACACACACCTGACTCTAATGAATGGATGGTTGTCAGGCTTCTACAGAGCTTGATGGTCAGCTGATCATTAGAATCAGGTGTGTTGGAGGAGAGAAACATCTAAAACATACAGCGGCCCGGCCCTCCATGGATTGAGTTTGACTAAGGCCTGCGCTGCTGACCTTACAGTGAGATCAGATCTTCTGGAAGTGACGGCGTCAGCGCTGGCTTCCTGGAAGCCACAACACTACCACTACGGACTCAAAGGCATGATGTCATGGAAACACATGACACCCTACTGCTCCCTGCTGGGGCTAGGCCCCCTCTACAGGCCCATACACCGTTCAGCTCAGAGGAGCAAAGATGCGAATCATTTACTCGTGCTCGGATACAATAAAAAGGCCTCTGGAACGATATCCTGAAACCATGTCAAAAGATACCCCCCTCTGGGGGGTACTGCAGTGTAGGTCTTTTGTTTGGACGAAAATACGTGAATGCAAGAACCAGACAGGATGTTTAGTTTGACCACAAAACCCTAATGCTACCGTGGGGATTTTCCGAAAAAGGGTTAGAACTCCAGCTAACATCCTGGTTTGACTTTTAACAGGACATGAAAACATAGACTATGTGATCAGTCCAAGCGCTGCTGATCTATAGAATTTCTATAGATCACCAGCTCTGGGATTGATCATAGATTAAATGGCTTAATTCTTATGTTGCTTGTAAACAAGAAAAACCTTTCCCTTCCAAAGGAGTCAAATATTATAATGAAA
>JAOPUH010000104.1:15859989-15872480 GCA_027123175.1 Urophycis cirrata | reverse complement strand
TGATCAGTCCAAGCGCTGCTGATCTATAGAATTTCTATAGATCACCAGCTCTGGGATTGATCATAGATTAAATGGCTAAATGGCTTAATTCTTATGTTGCTTGTAAACAAGAAAAACCTTTCCCTTCCAAAGGAGTCAAATATTATAATGAAAAAATTTACTTAATCTACGAGTTACAAAATGCATCTTAACAAAAGCAGGAAGTTGTGTATTGAGGCAAACTCAACCCACAATTCGTACGCGAGTGTTCCAGTTACAACACTCGTATAGAATGGTGCCGAACGTTAATGCAGTAATTAACAGAAGTTATACCGATAATAAACCATCACACTTCTCCCTCCTCAAAAATCTGGATCTGCACCAGAACAGCGACCGCAAACTTTTTCATGCCTGCCTTACCCACGAGAATTGTGTTGGAATGGAGAGGAAAGTAACCATGATAATAAACAATAAAGAGAATAATGGGCTTCCTCTTCCTTGAGAAAAGCACAAGCTTTTCTTAGCATTCTTCCTGCTGAGCTGCTCTTGTGACCTGCCCCAACTAGCAGGCGCTGCTGGAATGCCAGCTAGCTGTAAGGATTGCACTCTATGCAGACCTGCACACAGTGGTCAGCAGTCAGAAGCATGCCTAAACAGGGAGCAAACATTTGGCTATTTTGTCCAAAGCGCAAAAAAACACAAAATCAATCACAGAAACCCCATCTTGGAAAAATTAAACTGATTGCCGTCAAGTACCATAGAGCTCTCTGAGATCATGCACAAACAAGCCTACATAACACCAATCAGGCCATATAAACCCAGTACAAACGGCCCCGGTTTAATATAATTTAAATGATTAGATGTATTGCTCAGGTACCGTGGGTTTGGGTGGGTTTAATACGTTTGATATGCTGCAGGAGACAAAAGTATGTACCACAGCATGGCGTTATGTCACCAGCGGCTATAAACCTCTGCGGCTGATCAAGAGTTCCCTTTCCCATGCCTACGGAGAAATAACTTTCTCAACAACGATTCAGAGATAATTCGAGGGTATTAGACAAATATTGATTACCAAACCCAAAGAAATATTGTTTAGTCACGATAACGTAGGCAGGGTTCGAGTCCAATAGATAAGTGGATTTTGAAAGTTTATATGGTTGCCGTTTGTAGAGGCTACCCCACCCATCTCAAGAGGAAGACATTTGTATTCAAGTAGGCCAGCGGCCCAATGGGCATGACAGGAAACAAGTGACTTCAGATTCATAGAGGAAGTACAATAGAATTAATCAAAACGCCAGATTTAAAGTCACTAGATTGCTCCAATTGATAGCATATTTTCAGAGTATGTAAACCTATAAGCACACTTTGTTTAATATGTATATGATGTAGACAACGGGAATGATTTAAAGACCAACATGTTGTAGACCCAGTGACACAAATGGCTAACCGAGTTGGAAATCAGACTGCTTTATATGAATTATACATACATTAATTATATCGAACGATCCTGCGCAAAAATATGTCTGAACGAGAAATGTAAAAGTTTACATCGGCTCAAGAAACCGTTCGGCCGTGCTATAGGATTGCGAAAGAGCATTGATTTCTCCAAAGGGAGCGATGTGCTTAAACCCGCTTACCTTTTCAGTTTTAGATGCACTACACTGAAACCCTGGTCTGAGATGCTAGACGTCGAGCACCTTCCTCTGTTAATTAAGTGGACGCTGCACTGACAAGACTTTGTATACGATTGTCCCTACAAACAATCAATACCAAGTCGACCATTTACCGAAGGTCGTAGTTTTCAATACCACACCAAAAATAACCATTAACCATTTAATGGGCAACTTGCAAATTCTATACAGGGTGGGACAGGAACATGCTAGCTTCCAAAGAGCTAACAGCCACCTCTACACTGCTAGCGTTAGCTTAATTCGTTCGCATCCACCAGAAAGCCAGAAATACAAGGGTTGATCAATAACTTTACACAACTACGCCAAATAAGTAATCTAATTGTTATCATCTTCGTCAAAATCACAATGACCTACCGTGTGATGTAGTAAGCTCTGAGTGGCGCTAAGTGTTAAGTGCTTTAGTTGCTCTGCACTCTGCAAGTATGGCGAAGACCGAACGGCGACGCCCGCGCTTCAAGCTTCCGGGAACAGCTCTGCGCACGAGCAGGTGACGCGAGACATCCATCCACTCCTTGTCCTTATATATACACATGCTCGCACCATTCATTGTTCAGTTACCAGACGCTTTTAAGCAACGACGATGTGTTGGTTTCAATTGTGGTCCATGTCTGGTATAAGGGGTGTATATTTAATAGCAAATAAGATAGTCGGCTTCAAAGCAGCCATTATTGTAGAGTAGTACAGCCAGATCTACATATAGAATGTAGACCTAATTGGCGCATATTGCAATTAAGATGAGCACCATTGTTCACCTCATGTACGCATCCATTCATGTGTTTTACACATTATGACCTAGCTTTAAGGCCTTATAGTGAGAATGTGTATAATACATGACATTCATGTTGATATAAAAATTGACTCAATGCAACAGATTAAACAAAGAATTTATACAGATCAAGGAATGTGCACAACAACTTACTGTACAATGCCCCTCATAAAAAACTGACACGCACAATTCAATTTACATAAAATGGTATGCGTCATTGCATTTTGCCATCCTGCCCCCTCATTACAGAGTTGAAAAGCAGCAGAGTTCAATACAGTTATCTCTTCACATAAAGAGCCTAAAGGCAGATGAAGCAGGGAAAAAAAATAAAAAGATAAAAATCATACAACTAAGCTACGAACAAGTTTTAAATAGTACAAAACGGAATAAAATCCAAAAACTAAAATGGCTTCATAATATCTGGAAAATTTGGATTCCATTTGATTTGACATTTTCCACTGATGTGATTAACTGACATCTCCCGCTGTACTCCACTCAACTGGTGTCCATCTGAAACAGAAGAGGAGGCCAGGGCCAAGGTTGGGTCACCAATGCATTTCAGAAGCCAATGGTTTCTGGACAAGTTTCTACATGAACAATTAGTATAAATTGTGTTTTCAAATA
This sequence comes from Urophycis cirrata, assembly GCA_027123175.1. Taxonomy (NCBI): domain Eukaryota; kingdom Metazoa; phylum Chordata; class Actinopteri; order Gadiformes; family Phycidae; genus Urophycis; species Urophycis cirrata. Next base: position 15,869,420 of record JAOPUH010000104.1, on the reverse strand, counting down.
ATCTGTTGACTGACTGAGGCCTTCAGCATCCACGCTACTGTGTGCAGCCAACAACGTACCTTGGCATTGTAAGCATCCAGCTGTGCGTCCAGCTCCTCTGCAGACAGTTGTGGCCGGCTGCCACCACCACGGCCTCCACCGCCTCGCCCGCCCTTGAACCCCCCGCGCCGGCCACTCGGCCTGGGTTCCCTCTTCTCAAACTTGGGCCGGCCGAGTCTCTCCTTGTCAAAACCGCCGCCAGAACTGCAGTGGGCCGTGACGAAGACGAGTTACACAAAGCGGGGACAGAATACATCCAGAGTGGAACCACATGACAGGTGGCTCACAGTACCGGAAAGCAAAGGCGCAAGAACTCACTTTTGTGTGGACGGCCTTCTTGTCGAGTCACGCTCTGAGGTAACTTGCTGGATTTTCATTGGACGACCTAGAAAACAAAATTGACATGAAGATAAAACACCACTGTACTCACACAGACAGTACGGGTATACAAACAAACACACACACAAAAGGAAAGGGTGGGCAGCGAGTTATTCTGGGCACATCACATAAAGGATTGCATGAACTCATCTATTAACGGTTCTTTGGGAAAATTGGATTCACTAAAAACACGTCACAAATGTTTTTTTTTCTGATAGATGTACTTATTGTAAGCCGCTTTGGACAAAAGCGTCTGCCAAAATGCCCTAAAGGTAAACAAATTATTTGCCCGACTCAGAATACCACAAAAGACACCAAGAGCCTTACCATCTAGGGGCACGCCATTGTACTGCTTCATGGCTTTGAGTGCGTCCGCCACCGTCTCAAAATGGACATCTGCTGTTCCCTGGCTGCGACCAGAGCGGTCGTAGTGCACAGCCGCCTTCTTCAAAGCTCCAAAATCTGCAAACAACTCCTGAAACGTAACAACATCACCACAGTCAGTGCTGGGACTCAGGCGCATACCAAGCAGTAACATGGCTGGGTCTGATGGGAACTGTGCGCTACCTTGATGTCCTTGTCGGACACGCCAAATTCTAGGTTCGATACCAGGAGCTTGCCTCCGTCGTCGCCACCACTCCTCACTGCTCCCGTACTTCTTGCGGTGCGCGAAGCCGTGGCAATGCCATCGTCAAACATGTCGTGCTGCCATTTATCTGGCAATTCTCTGGGCTGAAAGGGAAGCATAACTCACGTCAAAAGGTTCAACTGGAAAAATATACTGAGCGATTTGGCACTGATGACAGCAAACTGCAGATGAAAATGGATTTAAATCAGAATGTTGTTTGATTTAATAGGCAGAATATTACAAGTCTGATGTACAAAAACAAAAAAAATCCCTTAATGGCAGGCGTTTGTCGTTAACATTACCCAAACAAAGTCGGAACAAAATCCAGAAGGACCATCTCAGTTTGAAAAGCCGGGTTCCAGTTCTCTGGGGGAATTGGGCCTTCTTCAGTCGCCGACGCCAAATCTCAGTCCCATTAATAAGATGTTTCAGATTGTCCGTAGGCTTTAACCTTAAGGCAGGAGTTGTGTACCGATTGGCCGGGGTGAACACTGAACGGGACAAAAGGCCCATGCGCTCATTTAACGAATCGCCATTTTGTTTTCGAAATGTTGCGTAACAGCTCCCAATTGAAACATTTGCAGTAGCTGGATATGCAATGATATCTTTGAAGATTTGGAAAACACGGCAGCCCAGCAATAAAGACGAAAACTTCGGGGGACAATCGATCAAGGGAAAGAATCGTCGAGCGGCATGTCCGCTTCAGGAAACTGGTTCCGGCGGTGTGTTGACAAAGAAGACGGGCCAACTGTTGAAGCCCAATCTTCTACCGTCGATCCAAACGACTCAGCCAAACGTTGATGATCATTCGGGGTAGCCGTTTAAAAAACTTCAAATCCCCAGTCACAGGCGACTGGGTCAACCCAGAGATTACAACACTTAGGACTTCTCTGGCCCGCTCGTTTTGAGAGCGAACCATCGTGGCACGAGGGGGGGTTCCCCGCAACCTTCAACAACTCTGTCATTTAAAACAAACCACATCGTAATCGACAACGCTCATTGACTCGGTAACATCAACACACACTTGCAATCTCCTCCCCGAGCGTCTTCCTCATCATACCCGTGTGTATGGCGCCGGTCTGTTTCTATCGCGGTTGAAGTTCCCTCGGCTCCGGGCAGGCCCTGCTCCGCCCCGGCCTGAGTTAGCGCTGCGACCCGGCGCTCCTCTGCCGCCACGACCTCCTCCTCGACCTTCCCGACCGCCGCCGCCTTTCTTGTTCAACTTAATAATGTCGTCGAGGGACATGTCCATCTTGCTGTTGTCTGTCATGACTCTGAACAAACTATGAGAAACTCGGTGCTATCACGGCGGTTGGGTGACGATAGGAAAACGGAAGTGGATTAAATAGAGCGCGGAATTGACGAAACAAACACCCACAACTACTTCCGGTGATGGGGGTCCTGTAAGCAACAACATGTTGACCCCAAACGGCGTACAACACTACGACAAATAGTTAACGAAACGGACGTTGTTGTATAAAAAGGGAGTGTAACAATCCAAATCATAGAAGTCGCAGTCTCACTTGTGTTTCCGTAGCTGTGAGGATTGGCTGTACTTCCCACAGCCACCGGTAGGCGGCATGGCAGCGTAACCGGTTCTCTAGTGTTGGAGTTCTTCTTCTGTTGTTATTCAACATCTTGTCGCCTAATTTTAAAATACAATAAAATGTCATGCAGCGTTGACTGCTAACAACAGCATCGGCTCTAATAGTGGCAATAACTGCAAGGTAATCTATCGGACTACTTAATAATAGCTTTTGGTCATTTCTACTTGATATTTAAGCTTCACAAGATGACTATAACGTTAGCAGTTTACATGGCTTAGCATACTAGCGTTAGAAGTCACTCCAATTGTGGTGTTCTCTTCTGCAACTGTGGTCCTGTTCTTGCAGGACAAACGGGAAATGAAGGTGAAAGTCAAACAGTGGAACGGCGTGGCGTCCTGGTTATGGGTGGCCAACGACGAGAACTGTGGGATTTGCAGAATGCCATTCAATGGATGCTGTCCAGACTGTAAGCAAACAGAGTTAATGTTAGCGCAAAATATTTCACAGAATGAATTGGTGAGCACACGCCCAGCCATTTTTGATATGATTAAACGCGGACGACACACTGCAAACATTCACTCTTTGCTACAGCTAATTGCCATGTATTATACTCCCTAATTATGCTCCAATGTGCTGTTAAAATGGATAAAAAATGCAGGTTCTAATACGTTACAGGTAAGGTTCCCGGGGATGACTGTCCACTGGTCTGGGGTCAATGCTCCCACTGTTTCCACATGCATTGCATCCTCAAATGGCTCAACTCTCAGCAGGTCCAACAACAGTGTCCAATGTGCCGGCAAGAATGGAAGTTTAAGGAATGAGTCTGCACAAGCTTGAATGTTGTAATGCCTCAATGAGAACAGGGAGCCTACAGCCGAGTGTAGCACTTTTGAATGAGTATTGTATAAAGAAATATGTATATGTTTTATATCTATGGTTTACATTGTTCATGTCGTTGCATCACCCTGGCCCATTTCATTGGTGATTAAAAACTATTTTCTATGAAATGCTTGTGCCATGGTTTAAATTTGGTTTAAAGACATGGTTGTACACATACTACAACGTATATATTTAAAAAGCAAACAATGATAAACTACTGATCTTGAGATGGCTTTGGAAGTAATGTTACTAAAATACAATAAATAATAATAATAATAATAATAATAATAATAAACACAACTACTTCCTGTGGTTGTGTCCTATAATCACCATGACGTACAACACTACGACAAATAGTTTACGAAAGGGTCATTGTATAATCAGGAGTGTAACGAGTGTAACAATCAAATCATAGAAATAACATTGTCACTTTTGTTTACATTGTCACTTTTGTTTACGCTACTGTAAGCATTGGGTTTACTTCCCACAGCCACCAGTAAACAGGCAGCTGATTTACATAAACACTATATTGAGTTACTAAAATACAATAATGAATACATTAGTGTATATGCAAAGATGATCAAACGTGAGGTATGGAGTAAAAAATCAGAAGTGCTATTAAATAATTACATAATAATAAATACATAATAAATACAACTCATTAACGCCTGAATGCATAGTGTGACAGATTAAATAGAATGCTATAGAAAGCACATAACGATGAAAATACATTTGTGTTTGGTTAGATTACAGGGGCGTAGCCAAGGGGGGGCGGGAAAAAAAAGATCCTGAACAGAAAAAGTCTAAAGAAAGCTGAAATATATGCCTTATTTATTTATTTTTATCTTATTTTGACTTATTTTTATTTTGTGTGTTATATTTTCATTTGTCACTTACTCTGTCATTTGCACTAAACACATCTCCGTGTCATCATGACACATCGCACAACATCTGAGCACCCATTCCAAAAACATGGGATTATCAAGAACACATAACTAGTGTCCATAAGAAAGTTTATTCAAAGTGTTATGGCCTGACGGGCCGCGGGATAGCCGCAGCTCTGTGTGACGCTGTGCGTGAATTTTAAAATAGAAAATTTGGACAATCAAGTGCCACCCCCAAATAAAAGACTGCAGACCCCACAGAAATTAAGTCCTGGCCACGCCCCTGCCCACAACGTCAAGGAATTTTGTCACATTGCATCAACTGCAAGTGACAGAATCCTGTCTCAAGGTGGAGCTGTTGGTCTGTAAGGAGGTGTGCAGGCTAGACTCTGGCCAAATGACATATAGTATTCTAGGGATCTCTACTCTTGGCCTCCACAGGTGATTGCCTCCCGGAGGTAAGACAGAAGTCAGGGGTCCATGGTCACCAGACTTACTGAGGGCTGGACATTGGGTTGAGTGTAAGACTCCCAGAAGTTAGTACTTAAGAGAGGATCATTTGTAGTAGATGATTTTTTTGTATAGTGACAAAGTTGTGCAGAGGTTGTTAAATGAAGGGTGTATTTGTTGAACTAGATGGAAGATAGGCCTACTGATAAAGTATTCACTTGTTTTCAGGCAACTTTATTTAAAAAAAAGTAAAAAAATACAGTAAACAAAGCTTTGTGATAAAATCAACTAAACATTGCCATTCAGTAAGAGCACTCTGCAGGTTCATTACAATGAAACCAGTAACATGCGTTGCTGTAAAGGACCTTGCATTTCATTCCTCTGCTAAACCTAGCATACAATAGGTGTCGTGTCATTACAGGCTACACAGTCCAACTGAAATTGGCCACCAAGTGGCTTCTACTAAAGGGGCATTTAGCAGACGCTTGTCTCCAAAGTGACTTACAATCAGTACATTTGTGGGGTTCAACATGTGGACAGATGGAGGTGGGGATCAAGGGGATCGAACCGCCGACCCTAAGGTTAGTGGATGACCCGCTCTGTCCACCCGCTCTAACCACTGAGCTACTACTTTAAGTTAAAATCAGTCCAGATTTCATAAATATGTCAATTACAATGGGGGGAAAAAGGGTGACACATTTGACATGACACCAAAAACATACAAACACACAGTTTGCAAGATTATACAAATTGGAGACTAGGTGGACTGGCTACAGCTGAGGCCTTTTTCCAGCAAAAGTTCACTCCACTTGACAGGCCGGTTCTGCGGGTCTTATTGTCGCTGAATCTGCCCATCAGAGGGCCTGAGGCAGCGAGAACGCAGCCTCTCCGGGTCCCAACCATCTCGGTCTATTGAAGCGGGGCTGTCAACAGGATATAGAAGAGGTCTTCTATTGATTCCAGTACTTGGGGAAAGGGGTATTTATAAAAGCAGGGGTTCAGTCATCCACAGCCAACCCAAACAACACCAGCAACTCCTTGTTCACTGGGTCGATAAGGTCCGCGGGTTTCTCTCCACTTTCATTCAGAAGCTCTTTGTCAGCACCCAGAGAGAGAAGATACCTAGAAGGGAATAGAGGCGACGTCACTCAGCAAACGAGGAAGGTATCGTGTTCAACACGCAGCAGCGACTGTTTGTCTAGGTTTGTGACATGGCCCACTTGAAACCCAGGGCAGGTCAACAGCATGCAAGAATGCAGCTGATATTTCAGCTTCGCTCACCTCTGGCGTTAGAGGCTCAGCCAGCCAATGGTGTGTCCCCTTTTGATGCATTCGCCATATATGTGCTTATTGAATGCAAACACGTGCAAAAATCGACAACACCCCGGAGCACTAAAAGGGTTCTGTGTCTACAGGCAATACAATTCTATTGGTCGTTTTCCACTCTGTCCTTGTTCTTGCATTTCTCTGGCCTGCCTTTTTTGTTGCAGTTGTAAGTAATTGGAGAAGATGCTCACCGGGCAATTTCAGGGAAGCCGTCGCTGCAGGCCATGTGGAGAGGAGTCCAGCCCTCCTCATCTCTGTGGTGGAGGTCTGCTCCGTGCTTCATCAGAAGCGTCACACAGTCCAGGTTCCCGGACAGTACCGCCTCGTGGATGGCAGCCATACCTAGAAGTAGGTCAGAATGGGAAAGTTGACCATTGACCGTCTTAATAGAAAAAAATTACAATTTGGTGACTATTCGAGTTGATTGTCAGAAAGGCTGATAGAATTGAGCCTTTTTGACAGAATATATTTCTTTTTTTATATTAATACATATTCATATATTTTTGACAGAAAATCAGTCAAAAATCTTTGGAGCGGCTGCATGGAGGACTCACCAGAGTGGTAGATGGTGTCCAGACTGACCCTCCTGGCTCGGATGAAGGGGCCGATCCTCTCCAGCTCCCCCTGCCTGACGTAGTCCTGGAAAACCACGTCGTTGGGGAAGTGGACGTTGCGGGAGGTCTTCAGCGCCTCGTCCGCCGGGCAGGGCTCCGGCGCCTCGCGCTCCCTGGCGAACGTCTTCACGCCCGTGGGCTGAGAGGAGGACCTCTGGTGGTACTTCATCGACCGCTGGTCCTTGGTACCTCTCAAAGGGATCCTTGCCGTTTTTGTCGTCAGCTTTTATCCTCTCAAACGTACCGCCGGAAACCGCGTGGTTCTCGTCTGCCTGATATCCAACTCCTTCGGTGCTCCTCAAAGTCGCTCAGATCTCCCGCGGTTCAGTGGCGCTCTGTGCATCAACCGTAGCTCCTCTGAAGACCAAGGTCGTTGTCTAGACCCCTATATACTCTTTCTGGGCTATTTTTAAACCTTGGCACGCCAACCATAGTGTCTGGATTTGAAAGGCGAGCGGGCTCTTTTATTGGCCCTTCTTACCGGCCCCCCGTCACAAGCCCCCCACCCGGTGCAGCTCATATCTGGATCCATGACAACACAAATCTCACGTCTACTCCCACAGCCAGATGTTGGCCATGGCCAGGCATGAGGCACGTAGCCCAGTGAGCAACAAACACATGGTGGCCCGTGGAGTCAGGTTCCATGCAAGTACTGTATGAGTACTGACCTAAGAAATGACACATCACAAAATGATGGCAATGGTTTTATTTTAGCTTTACCCCAACATTGAAAACTAATAAAAATAAATAAATGATTCAACATTGGAATTTTGTAGTATAGTGACAGTATAGCACCATGAAGTGAAACAATATGAATTTGTCTTGTGAAGGTTTCCCCTTGTGTTGTACTATTCCTATACAGTGCATTTTACATCTTCACATGGCGTATTTGTTGTAAAATGTTTTTCAAGGGTTTTGTTTCACAGTAGGTTAAACCTGAGCCATTAAAATTGGCTTAAACTTCTCTTGATATACTCAATTTCTATGATCTTTTGCTTTCCATCCATGAAAATAAAATTAAAAAAAACAACCAAATATAGCTCAAGACACTGGTAAGTTCAACTTTTTTTTATTTGGCCACCATTTTCACTTTTCCACGTTAAACCGAACAAGTTGGAATGCTTTGTCAAACTTTTCCCCCACCCCTGTACAGCGGTCAAAACAAAAATAAACCCCATCACCCTGCTCTACTCAGCCCACCCCTCACTGCCAAACAGAAAACAAGACAACACGACATTCAGAAGTTTAGACTAACAGAAAAGAAGCCATTTAGAAGAGTTGTCATTCAAGTCATCATACTATGGTTACATGACCACAAAGCAAGGCTTCGTACCACACACACACTCACACGCACACGCACACGCACACATGCACACATGCACACTCACACGCCTCAGTAGAGAATGGGGTGTTGGATAGAGTCAAGAAGGATGAGGTGGGGTTCAGTAAGGGTGTGAGGCTGTTCAACTGTTCCCCGGCCGGATGCCAGACGGGACCCTGAGCCCACGCAGACCACCCGGCGCCCCCCCCCAGCACGGTTCTTCCTAAAGTAACGACCTCTGCCCTTCCTTCAGTAACCATGAACAAATCTCTGACCGGCGCCAATGCAGTGCCTCTGAACCGCGCCGGGGGGGGGTCTCTCTCCGTGGCGCTAGGCCTGCGGGGGTGTTCACAGGGCCGCTAACCTACCCCTGCTGAGGGCCTACTCCCTGCTGAGGGCCTACTCCCTGCTGAGGGCCTACCCCTGCTGAGGGCCTACGCCCTGCCGAGCCAGCAAGACCACTTGTGGGTTTTGCTGGGCATATGGCAATCAATGATGAGCCTAGAAATACAACCAAAAAAACAAAATTAAGAAAATAGAATTAAATAAAAATATGTTGTCGCCCCCTCCTACCCTTCAACCCCCCCCCACCTTTCTGCCGTCTTTAAAATGTAGCTGTACTGAAATCATTAAAAAAAACTAAAAAAAAAACGGAACAAAAAAAACTAAACAAGAGATGCATAAAAAGGAATGGATGAAAATAAATGCCCCAAAAAGTCCCGGCTGCAGATGCATAATATTGCTTTCAAGGGGAATATTTGTGCTAAACAGTTTGTTTTATCGTAGTGATCACTTTACAAATAAAAATGTCTACACATACAAGATGGGGGGGGGGCCTTCAAGTGCTCAGATAGACGAGTCTTCTGGAGACCACGTCCTCGAACCCTGGTCCTCACCGCTCACATCCAAGGCACGAGAACATTGGCAGCCCCTCCCTTACTTAAAATGAACGAAAGTGTGTGTGTCTTTCAAGAGGGATGAGGAAATAGAGGGACAGAAAGTCACACGAATACCTTCTGCTGTAGGAACACAACGGCAGTTTTTCTCTTAACATTTGATTCAAAATGCACACGGCAAACCCCTAACGTTTAACTTGGTACAGAAGACCCTGGGGTCTCGGTGAGGAGGGTCATTTTACTTTTAAACTGATCCACAACTCCCCCCCCCCCCCTCGTAGCAGGACTAAACCATCCTGTCCAGTAGTTAAGGGTGGTGGTGGTGGTGGTGGTGGTGGATGTTGGCAAAATGGCGGCGTGAAGGCCCTGCCACGCCTCTAATAAACATGTGTTGGCTGGCTGAGGAGAACTTTGAAGGGGCAAGTGTTTCAGAGTTCTTGGGACGGGGGGGACGGGGGGGACAGGGGAG